>BHFT01026668.1:0-95776 GCA_004320025.1 Laticauda laticaudata
GATTGATATTGAATCTGCTTTGGGGGGCTGGAGGGGGGCTGGAGGGGAGGGGGGCGCAGGGTTGATCCTCCCGGAGCTGGACTGGCGCGCTTCGCCCGCGTGCCAAAAGCAAAGCGCACATCCCGGCTCTTGCTTCTCTTTCTCCAGCCGGCCGGGCGATGCTTCTCTCTTCCTGCCTTGTCTGTCGGACAGCGGGGCAGGGGAAGCTGCTCTCCAAACTGGGGCTCTGGAGCTCTGGAGAGGAGCGGGCGCTGAGCATCCTTTGGGCCAGCCGGGGCGCTTTTCCAGGGGAGCCGCGCTGGCTGGGCTGAGGCTGGATTTGCGCTCTGTTGCACCGCAGCGCAGAGACCAAGCGGCGCCTCGCCCAGCCCCGGGCAGCGGCCAGGCAAAGCTTGGTCGGAGCGAGGCGCAGCGGAGAGCAAGGCGGCGAGAGGAGGGCCGGCGCGCTCCCAGCATCACAGCGCCTCGCCGATTTCTCCACCTGGCTTTTCATTTCGGTTCATTGTCTCCTCCTCCTTCCACCGCTGGCCCGTAATAAGCAGGACCGAGTCCGCAGCTGGAATCGAAGCTGGGTTGCTTCCACCCCCTCTCTCCCTACCCCCACCCCCGAGGCTGGGAGTGATGGGGGTTGTGATCCAGGACGCCAGCGCATCCTTGGCTCTTGGACAAGCCAAGCGCTTGTCTGGCAGCCTTTGCAAGGATCGATCGCCTCCACTTTTGGGGGGAATTGGCAGCGCCTCCCCTGCGAGGAGAGGAAGGCCCAAGCGTTTTCTCCGGGGCGGGGAATCGGTTCCTCACCTCCCCTTCGCAGGGCATCGCTTCCTACTCCAGCTTTTCCAGCCGCTGCTCTCCAGCTGTGTTGGAACTCGACTTCCCAACCTGCCAAAGCAGCCAGGGTGGTTGGTGAGGCTGAGGAGGGATGCTGGGAAACGTAGTCCTGACACATCTGAAGGCCAGAGGAATTGGAAAGGTGGCTTCCAGCATTTCAGGCTTTTGCTGGCCTTGATGGGGATTTTTGCTTGGCAAGCCTGTGTTTTCCCCTCTCCTTCTCTCTAGCAGGTAGGTCAGCCCAGGAATGATATTTGCCAGTCAATTGTCAAAGGAAAGTCTGTAGACTGTAAGGGGAAAAACCGGTTATGTTGTTTTAAAATACCTTTCAGAAGAGCTTAAATGTTAACCTTTGACATCATTAACTTTTTTATCCAGCAAACATCCATTAACTACCTGGGCCAGGTGCCATTCAAAGCATGAGAGCATACTTTCTTGGTTGTCTTGGTTGACCAACGCGAGGGGTAGCACTGAAAGTGATAGCATCCAAAACAAGGTCATCCCCTTCATTTCAGTTCACCTTGGATGTAGTGACATATGAAGAGTTTCCCTTAGGATTTTGTTTAAAACACCTTTCATGAAGGGTTTGAACAATGATCTGAAATAGCACAAAACAAGATGGAAAAAGAAAGCATAAAGAAACAAAATCCAAAGCAGAGAAAGAAAGAAAGCAGAGAGAGAAAAGAAATCCAGATTGTAAAAAAGGAAAGAAACAGAAAAAGTAAAACTAGAAATTAGAAAAAAAAAATTTAAAGAAATGATTCCCAGCCTTTGCAACAAGTTCAAGCAGATTTTATTTATATTTCGTATTTCCTAACCACCTCTCTCCCTCTGAGATTAATTAATTTTCTCCCCTTGTAAAATCATGGACATAATCCACTTCTTCCCATGAAGAGATTAATTGAGTTTTGTGTACCTTGTCTGCAAACCTCATCAGTGGTTCTGGGCCCACAGCAAGTTTTAAAGATTCCAAGTGTGTTCCTGCAATCAGCAGAGAGTCATCTGCATTGCTTGCCTGTAACTAGGACTGAATTCACAATGTACTGTTAAGAAGGACAGTTATTTTTCAGCTAATTCAGGGGTCAAGGAAGACACTTCTGTTGGCCGCCATGCTAATCTGTGAGGATTGTTGGACAAGAGAAGCGAGGGCTAGATCCCACCAACTCAAAAGTCAGAATAATAGAGTTGGAAGGGACCTTGGTGGTCTTCTAGTCCAACCCCTTGCTCAGGCTGGAGACCCCACCTATACCATTTCAGATAAATGGCTGTCCAATCTTTTCTTTAAAACCTCCATTGTTGGCAAGTTGTTCCACTGGTTAATTGTTCTAAAAGTCAGGAAATCTCTCCTTAATTCTAAGCTGCTTCTCTCCTTGATGAGTTTCCATCCGTTGCTTCTTGTCCTGCCCTCAGGTGCTTTGGGAGAATAACGTGACCCCCTCTTCTTTGTGGCAGCCCCTGAGATATTGGCACACTGCTATCATATCACCCCTACTCCTTCTCTTTAATAGAATTGGAAGGGACCTTGGAGGTCTTCTAGTCAAACCCCCTGCCGAGGCAGGAAACCCTACACCACTTCAGACAAATGGTTATCCACTCTCTTCTTAAAATCTTCCAGTGTTGGAGCATCCACAACTTCTGAAGGCAAGTTGTTCCACTGATTAATTGTCCTCATTGTTAGGAAATTCCTCCTTAATTCCAGGTTGCTTCTCTCCTTGATTAGTTTCCATTTTTTGCTTCTTCCCTTCCCTTCTGGTGCTTTGGAGAATAGCTTGACTCCCTCTTCTTTGGGGCAGCCCCCTAAATATTGGAACATCGCTATCATATCACTCCTACTCCTTCTCCTTAACAGAATAACAGAATTGGAAGGAACTTTGGAGGTCTTCTAGTCCAACCCTCCAGTCTGGGCAGGAAACTCTAGTCTGTCATTTCAAGTAGTTGTCCAATCTCTTCTTAAAAGCCTCCACTGTTGGAAAATCCACCACTTCTGGAGGTGAGAGGTTCCACTGATTAATGGAACGAGCAAGCTTTCAAGAGGCCTAGATTGCTTCATCAGGCAACAGAGCTAAAAAGGCAGATGGAGTGGCAAAAGAAAAAGGAAGCTGTGGATGTGTGTTGGTCATGAAGTCTGCCGAGTCATCATCTCAAAATCAAGAGCTCTAGTGGAATCAGAGAAAGAAAGAAAGAAAGAAAGAAAGAAAGAAAGAAAGAAAGAAAGAAAGAAAGAAAGAAAGGAAAGAAAGAAAGAAAGAAAGAAAGAAAGAAAGAAAGAAAGAAAGAAAGAAAGAAAGAAAGAAAGAGAAAGAAAGAAAGAGACAGAAGTAAATGTATGTTGTTTGTTTCTGTGTTTTATCCAGTGCCGGTGATCAGCTCCTTCCATTTACATGCTGTACAATGAATATTTGGAAATTTCAAAATCTTAAAGTCCCCCCCCCCATATTTTGGTGTTTTTTGAGTTAATAGATTAACAGAGTTGGAAGGGATGTTGTAGGTCATCTAGTCCAACCCCCTCCCCAAGCAGGAGACCCTATACCAATTCTGACAGATGGCAGTCCAGTCTCTTGTAAGCTACCAGTGATGAAGCTCCCACAACTTCTGAAGGCAAAGCTGTTCTTTTGGTTGATTGCTCTCCCCATCAGAAAATTTCTCCTTATTTCCAGGATGAATTTTTCCTTGTCCAGTTTCCATCCACTGTTCCTTATCTGGCCTTCAGGTGCTTTAGAAAATAGCTTGACCTCCTCCTCTCTGTGGCAGCCCCTCAGATATTGGAAGGCTTCTATCATGTCTCCTCTGGTCCTTCTCTTCACTTCTCCTCACTAGAGGAGCCATTTCCTGTTCCTGCAATTCATTGTATGCTTTAGCCTCCAGTCCCCTCATCATCCTGGTTGCTCTTCTCTGCACTTTTCTTAAGAGTCTCAACATCTTTTTTTTTTCCAAATGATTTTTATTGTTTTTCCACCAGTACAAATCAGATTTACATTTTCAACAGCATTTTCCATTGACATACAATATTATCTTATATTTTCTATCATATTCATATACATCACCAATGATTATTGTCCTTACTCATGCTTGTTATTAATATCTATCATTATCTATTTTACATATTTACATATCTATGCATCATTCTCTTAAGGATTCTTCTCTGTAATCTTCACTTCTCATTCCTCATCTTTATTTTCCAACCACTTGTACCATCTATGCCAAATTGAGTAATAATCGGATTCTTCTTTTTCTTTCATTTTTAGTGTAAGCATATCAATTTCTGTACAGTCTATTATTTTTTTGTAAGACTAATTCTTCTGTTGGAACATTAAGCCCTCCACATTTGCACGTAAGCTATTCTGGCTGCTGTTAGAATATGTAAGATTGTGCATTTTATCTTTTTCGGTCTTTAATTATTCCCAATAAACAGAGTTCTGGTTTGAGTTCAATTTAATGTCCCTTGATTCTTTGCATCCAATCTTTGATTTTGGTCCAATAGATCTTGGCCTTGGGGCATAGCCACCACATGTGGTAAAAAGTACCATCAACTTGTTGGCATTTCCAACATTTTGGGCTGGTATTTGGGTATATCTTGGCTAATCTTGCTAATCAATATCTTTTTTATAGTGTGGTGACCAAAACTGGATGCAGTATTCTAGGTGTGGTCTTACTAAGGCTTTATTCGTTCCTCAATAGTATATTAGTACCTACTTGACTGTCCTCGGTAGCCTTCCTACTATAATACAGATTTTGGATGATGATGATTGGAAATTTGATTTGGGTGCACAGAAGTACTCTTCGCTTTTCAGTTTCCAATGAAATTAAACTGGGAAACAGTTGGGGAAAACATGAACTGGAATTTGCTTTTTTATCTTCTGTGGTTGGTCTGCTGAGATCAAGTACAGATAGGCCTCAACTTACAAGAGTTCATTTAGCAACTGTTCGAAAGTACAACAGCACTGAAAAAAGGGACTAAAATGACCCCTTTTCACCCTTACCACCATTGCAACATCCCTAAAGACACACAGTCAAAATTCAGACGCTTGGCAGTTGACTCATTTTTATGACAGTTGCAGCGTCCCAGAGTCTGACAAGCAAAAGTCCGTGGGAAAGCTAGATTCACTGAACAATTGCAGTGATTCACTTAACAAACCTGGCAAGAAAGGTCATAAAATGGGATAACTCATTTAACAATGTCTTGCTTAGTGTTGTGGTTCACCAGCAACAGGTGCGGATAGCAGAAGTCTCAGAGAGTGAGGACTTGGATGAGGGGCCTGTGTGCGGTGCAGATATGGGGCCAGGACTATTGGAGAGTGGGGAGCTGACTTTGGAGGTCATGGAGTCTGGCATCAGTGTCACAGAGGACCCCAGGAAGCCTGTGATCAGTGTGCATGCGCGCAAGGCTGCTCGAAGAAAAGAGCAGCTGAAGCAGCATTGGCGACTCAGGAGTAAGGCTGGAAGGAGATGGCCCCTCCCATTAGGGACAAAAGCCAACCCTCAGGGATGTGTTCTTTGCAGGAAGCAAAGAAGTTCTTTAGACTCAGAGTCCTCATTGAAGTCCTGCTAACTCCGGTTTGTTTTTGAAACTTCTGTCGGTGGATATTTCATCAGTAATTAGTCTTCTGTTGTTGGTAGCCTTTTGCAACCTTGAAAGGGCTTGCTTTTGATATCAGACAATTAGGTTTAAATGTCTTTTTGGCTGGGAATGCCCTGAATTCCCAGTGCCACATTAAAAGAGGTTTTCTTTTATGCACATTTTGTATTTGTTTGAACAAGGCTTGGTTCAGAACACTTAGCAACGTAAATTTGGGGCTCCATTGTGGTCATAAGACAAGTGAGTAGACTACCTGTCTTCTCACTAACCTTGGGGATATTATACCCAGAGTCATTTTTAAACCACCAGTTTGTTTGTTTGGTTTCATAGTAGAACTTGCATCAATGAATGCTGTACATGCTCCAGATTTTAAGAAGAGGCTAGCCAAGGCCTTGGAAAAAATTTCAGATTCTTTGCCATTCTCATCCAACTGTTTAGAAGCCAATCCCATAAAAAAGCACAATCAAATAGTTGACGTGTCTGTGCATTTGGCAGCCGGAGCTCGAAACTCACTATATTCCACCCACTGGTGTGATATTCTGATGTTCCTTTTTCCATTGACCTATTTTGATGCCTTATAGATACCAGCAATCAGAAATCATCACGCAGTAAAGATAGTCCTTGAATTATGCCCACAACGTGGGGCTAGAAGTTCCACACTGAGGCATTTCAGTGAGTTGTTGTCATGCCCCTGTTGGAATCTGATTCCGAAGGGGAGGTTGAGCAGCTGACAGAGAGTGGGAGTGTGGCTCTGGTGGCTGTGGAAGAAATTGGGGAAGGGCAAAGTCTGGCTGGGCAGAGCAGGGGAGAAGTAAAACAAGGGAGAGGGAGTTCAAAGGAAGACCCAGGCCCACCCCCTCTTCATTCTAGGGTACGCAGGGAGGGATGGAGAAGGGAGCAACGTGGGTTGCGTGTCTTACAGGGAGGAAAGGGTCCTGATTCCCTTCATTAGCTGCAGCTGGGAAAACTGTGTTTAAAAAGGCAAGCTACACACAGCAAAGTTGCTGGAAGCAAACTGTGAGTTATCTTTGTTTGTCGAGGCTTATCTGGGTTCCTGGCACCTTCCCAACTGTGTTGGCCTGAATTGGCCTTTGAAGTCTCCAATTCCTTATCCTGCCCTGTCCAATTAATTGCTGCATATAAAGTACATATAAAAATGTACTTTGGGTTTGGACTGAATTTCTTCCCTTTAAAAAGTGTTCTTGGGAGAGTTTTTTCTGCAGCCGAAGATAGCCTGGACATTGGGGGCAACATTGAAGGTATTAAAGGAACTTTTCTTACTTATATGACTGTGTTGCCTTTGTGCCATGCCCTGGGTCATCGCAGTTGTGCCCAATTTCATGGACCCTCTTTGTCAAGGTTGTTAAGTGAACCGCTAAATTCGTTAAGCGAAACATGATGGTGAAGCAAACCAAAGCTTCCCTTGTCAGAAGCCCCTGGGAAATTTGTATTTGGGGAATCACACGATCCTGGGGACAGTGCAACCATTGCAAACACATATTCATTGCCAAGCCCCTTAATTTTAATCACGTGACTGGAAATGCTGCAATGGTTACCCTGTTTTCCCAAAAATATGACCTACCCTGAAAGTAAGTCCTAGCTTGATTTTTACCCATGCACCCAGTATAAAACCTAACCCCCAAAATAAGCCCTAATTAAGAACCCAGATAAAAATTAAGCTAGGGTGGGGATAGGGGGTTGGAGCTGCCCTACTACTTACCTTTGGACAGTTATAGCCAGGCCTCTCACACCCCGACACCTGCCTTGCCAGCCCATTTCTTCTGCAGCCAGCAAGCCTTTCCTGAAGGCCTCTGTAACTGAAAACAAAGCTCTGGATCAATCCAGAGCTCTTTTATCAGCTGCAGAGGTCTTCAGAAAAGCTTTGCTGGCTGCAGAAGGAGCTCCTGAAGGCCTCTGACAGTGAAAAGGTAGCTGGGGCAATGCGCGCAAGTGAGGTTAGTCAGTGGGTGACATTTCCCCAAAATACAACTTGATGCCTTTTTTGGTGGCAAAAAAAAATATAAGACAAGGTCTTATTTTGGGGAAAACATGATATAAGTAGAAGAACTGGTTGTAAGTGGTATGGTGCTACTCATCAATAATTCATTCCAGAAGATATGATGAATATTAAAACAGGTAATGAGAAAACTTTTTAACTTACCACATGACCAGCTATTTTGGCTGGATGAAATACAGGAAGTCCTTGACTTATGACCACCATTGAGTCCAGCATTTATGTTGTTAATTGAGACATTTGTTAAGGGAGTTTTGCCTCATTTTACCACCATTCTTGCCCCCCAGAGTTAAGTGAATCACTGCCATTGATAAGCTCGTAACCTGGTTGTTAAATGAATCTGCCTTCTCCATGCTTGTCAGAAGGTTGCAAATGAGGATCACATTGTCAGGATTCCATCAATTGCTCCAATTAAATAATGGTTCTCAAGCCAAGCTTTTAAAAGCTTCAAAGGATTTATTGGAGTTGACATACTGGCCCTGCCCTGTATAAAACCAACTCGGGCATACGTCATTTACAGTCCCCTGTGACCCTGTTTCCTCCCTCCTGGGTGTGTCATAAATCAGATTCTTCAATTGAGCCCATTCACAGGCTGGGTGTCATCATTCACGTTCTCCAATTAAATATATTCGCAGGCAAAAGCTCTGGTATTTTAGTTACAATCTTTTAGAGATAAGAGTTGGAATATACTTTCACTTTCAACTGCTCTTCCAGATTTCCTCCCCCCCCCGCCCCCTTCCCTGTGGCAAGAACTAAAACAGGCATAAGAATGTTTTATGAGTTGACACCACCTTGGGACACAGCAACAGTCATAATAAGTATGAACCAGTTGCCAAGGATCTGAATTTTAATCACGGCGGTCCTGCAAAGATTATAACTATGGTTGCAAGTCATTTTTTTAAGTGCCATTGTAACTTTGAATGGTCACTAAGTGAACTGTGGTATGTTGAGACTACCTGTAGCGAGTCACAAGGCAGCTGATGGCAGCACATTCTTCCTTGTGTTGAGTACCGGAGGAAAGACGACTATTGGGGCAAGATTTCTGCTTCCAAACACATTGAAGACCGAATTTGATAAGGTTTGAAGCCATTGAGTGCCGAGGTGTGACTGTATAGTACAGTGATGGCTAACCTTTTCCACGCCACATGCCAAAAGTACGCAAGCATGTGCCTGCGTGCTTGCACCCATGATGCAATACATGCATGAACTCTTTCCTCCTGTCATCCGCACAGTACCTCTGCACATGCATTCACACCCCTCCTGTGTGCCCCCCACCCTCTGTGCTTGCGTGCATATCTTCAGCATGCATGTCTGCCCCTGCGCATGCGTGACAGATACCTGACAATCAGCTGGCTGGCAGGGCGCACGCATGCATGCGCAGTGAGGCTTTTTCGGGCGACCTCTCTCATACTGGCAGAAATGGCTCTGTGTGTCACTTCCAGCATGCTTGCCATAGGTTCGCCATCACAGGTATAGTAATTTCAAAAAGTTGCTAAGCGAAGGGTTGTTAGTCAAGGACCATCTGTGTTTACAAATGACTTGGATGGGATTTACCTTCTACAAACTAGATTTACCTTCCACGGCTGTTTTCTTTCAGGTTATTACACTTCAAAGTCTGTCTAGTTCAGAGGTCCAACTGATTTGGACCTCTTCCAATGGCAAAAGTTGGATCAGTATGTTATTGTTCAGGTTGCAATGTCATATTTTAACTACTGCAACAACTGACCTTTTTTTTTTTTTTTAATGTAGACTTCAAACAAAATCACAACAATACAGGTATAACTCTGTTGCAAGAGACAACATTGAAGAGGATAAGGGCCAAGCTATAACACATCAATGTTAAGTTCAGCTTTGGGACTGGTATTACTTCAGTCTGGTTCTACATCTGAAAATATAAAATGCCTTTAAAGTAAGATGAGATAGAATGAGGTTATGTTAAGGAATAATTAGTACGCTGAGGATGTTCTGTTAAGCTAATGAGGCAAGACATTTATTAATAGCAACAAACTGGGCTGCGTATTGTCCACCTCACTCTCCAAAATGAAATCTAGCAGATTTGTAAAATAGCTTCAGGATGGATCGCTTCCACTTGGAAGCTGCTCAGATGTTAACTAGATTAAGGCTCTTTTTCCAAAACAGCTACTTGATCCAGGCAATAACCAGCATTGGTCTAACGTGTCATTGTCCTGCCAAAGGTGCTTTTTCCAAGAGGCAACTGGACTTTCTGGTTTTTCTTTGAAGATGTTTCACTTCTCATCCAAGAAGCTTCTTTAGTTCTGGCTGAATGGAGGGGAATGGATCAGTCAGTTAGAACTTCGGTCAAAGCTGAAGAAGCTTCTTGGATGAGAAGTAAAACATCTTCAAAGAAAAACCAGAAAATCCAGTTGCCTCTTGAAAAATAACCTTTGGGGAAACCATGACCCAGAGGACTGAGATAGACATGTCATTATCCTCATACAAAATGAGGGCCTCGAGTTCCATCTAGCAGCCCTGACTTGTAGTTAGTTTAAAATTAGTGATACAGTACAACATCTGCTAATATGCCATCAAGTCAACCACATGGATGGAAATCTTTAGCATGATTTCAACTAATGTAACCCTTCAGATCTTCCAATGGTGCCCCATTGCTGTTGCAATGGGTCTTACTCACTTTATATATCTGAAGGTCAACAGCATGCAGAGGAAATATGAGTCAGGAGGTGTGAGGTGGCCTTTAGAACTGAGGGCCTTGACAACCAGAGGCAGCCATCTCAGCTGGTCTAATGATAGAGCTGGCCCAAACACAAGCCATCCATTTGCTAGATTTCCAACCAGACTATTAATTATACTAAGTGAGAACATGAATGAAAGGCGGTCTCATTAACCCAGATAACACAAAACTAAGATTCCCCCCACAACAGAGGAAATCCAGTGTTCATGCTGGCTTGGGAATTGTGGGAACTGAAGTCCACAAAGTCTGGTTGGACCTCCCTGCTCTTCAGGAGGGGGAATACCTCTGGATGCAGGCTACAGATAGTTTGGTTAGACTAGAATGAACCGACTACCAATAGGTGTCTTTGGTCATGATGTCAACTCGTAAAGCATTCTTGCCTTGCTCTCGAGTTGCCATAAGAAGGAAGGTGGGGGGAGTTCGGATGGAGCAGTTCGTTGTTATGACCAGAAGCACATTCCATGCATATCTTTCTCCAGATTATGTCTCAGGTTACTGAGCTCAGCCGGGAGAGCCCACGACAGTGCTTCCTTGGAGAATGTGATTTAGGACACATCCTGAGATGGGGGTCACAGGGTCACAGATGGGCAGTAAATTATATAGAGCAGATCCGACTGTACTTGAGAAAAGTGCCATTTCTTTTGAAACTTGGCTCAAGGCTCATGAATTAATAAGAGCATCCTTCGGAACCCTGACACATGATGCATGTCATAGTTCTTTGACAAGCTCATGACAGCAGCTAAAAAGAAGCATAGGATACTTGAAGGCCAGATAGCTGTGGGTTTCAAAATGGGCTGATTTCTCCTCTTTAGCCACAAACTCTTCTTGAATTTGTCGAGAGATTTCCTCCTCTCCATTCTGGTTTTATTTGGTGGGCTTCAAAGCTCTCTATAATTCCTCATCTGCTTTTCGGAGTTGTGCTTAATTTGTAGAGCCTGAATACAGCTACAGATGTTGCTATCTCCTGTTTGATTACTTTGTTTACTGTTCTTGGTCTGTATCTGATGACTATTCCAGATGTTCTAAGTTGCAGCTGCAGCAGTCTTAGGCAACCAGGGGTTAGCCGGTCAACACCAACCCCTTTTTCTTGGGATATTTTTTTTGAGTCAGTATTGTGGACGCATCAAACCGGAGGTTGCATGGTGGAGTTTTATCTTTTGGGAAGGGTTGAAGATTCTTGTTTTCTTCCTTATTTTAAAAAAGGATATTTAGTGATATTCCGCATGTTCCCTTTGGCTAAAAAAAGAAAAATCAATGTGAATTGCAATGGTTCTTGTGAGTCATGCCTCATTGTCACAGCCAGAGAAAAACTAAGAACTGGTTACTGATTGTGTGCTCAAAGTTGGAGAAACTGAGTGGTTTCAGCCAGTGAATGAATACGTTTGGACTTAGGGGTGCATTAAGATTCTCACGGAGAACTTTAGATCCTGTTGAGTTTTTGAGGATTGATTTTGCTCATTCACATATGGGAGACATACAAAGAGGCATTCTGTAGTGCCAAACATTTTTTTGATTGATTGGGGTTTCATCCCACCTTTATGACTTGATAAATAATACAAAGCAGCAAACGTACCTAATACTCCAATCTCTTCCTGTTTTCCCCACAACAACAACCCTTTGAGGTGGGCTGTGCTGAAACAGAGTAATTGGCTCAAGGACACCCAGTTGGCTTTCATGCCTCAGGCAGGACTAGAATTCACAGGGTCCTGGTGTTTGACCACAAATCACCCAACTGGTTTTCACGCTTAAGACTAGAACTCACAGCCTCCCAGTTTTTGGGCCAGCACCTTCACTACGATAGCAAACTGGCTCCCTCTTAATTTTTGCAAACATTTGTGAGAATAAAACCGCTGGCACACCAAACATTGAGTTGTTGGAATCACAATTTTCTACGGCTGACAAAACTTCTGCATTGCTGGAAACCTGTTCCCCAGCTGAACGCTCTTTCTTTTGCAATTAAAAAAAAAATGCCGGGAATGTTTGGCACAGAAGGGCCAAACAGGGTGACTAAGGAAAGAGCAAACATAATGTTTATCAGGTATTCTTCTAGGAGACTGGGGTGGTTTTGCAATGATCAGATAAAAAGACACAGAACTTTTGTTTAGGAAAAAAACTTCCCAAGGCTTTTGCAAACCGCGGGCGGAATTTGGAAGGCCTTGTTTAAAGAAAGAGAGGCCTTGGATTTAGACTATCAGCAGAATGAAAGCTTTTATATTGGCCTTCTGTGTTATGCTATGAGACGATTATAGCTCAAATTTTGGGTCTTCTGAGTAGTTTGTAATAAATATTCAAGGGACAAGTGCTCTCTTTTTCGTTATTTTACAGTCGAGACTTTTTGCTTTTTTATTTCTGTTAGCTGTTTGCAGTGAAGCAGAAATTTTTCCTAGAACACAGAAGCTACCCTTAAGGAAAGCGTGACTTGACAGGGAACTAATAAAGGATGTTAGTTGTAGTTAGTTTGTATTGCTCTGTGTTGATTGAGGAGCGGACTTGTTTTTACCTACTAGCTCTTATTGTTCTTTTTCTTGCCTTTAGAAGTTTGTTTTTGTTCTGATACCTTGTCAACAGCCCAGCATTCTTTGATTTAGATGGGTGGCCACCTAAGTTTGCAGAAAAAATAATAATAATACATGGGCAGGGTAGTAGTACTCATTTAGCAGCTTTGGTGACAGTGATGAAAAAGCAATTTTACAACCAGTTCTTGCATTTATCAACTTCGGAGGTCTGCAAAAGCAAGGAAAAACTGAAGTAAGATTATCAAAGTTGTCGTTCCCTTTAGGTACTGTCTTGCTTAATGACAAGAGTTGCAGTTCTGATTGTGATCGCTGAACAACGGCTTCCTGTAATGCTCTTGCAGAATCTTGTTTATACCTCTTCATCCACACTTCCAAACTATTTCAACATAACTGCTGTGTTTCACGCTTTAAATAAGAAGAATATATCATGAGCTTATTTCCAGGTTTGATTTTAAGGTCTGGAGCAAGGAGAGGAAAACGTTGATAATTTATCTGGGTCCCAACCTTTAAACTAGGCCATTTCCCCTATAATCTTGAGGAGACTTGGCTTCACCCCTCTTGACCATCAATCTTCTCCCACAGACAGAACAGCTGCACCAGACAGCTGGTCAACCTTAAGTCCCTTGGAGGGAAAAAAATAAGGCCCAGATGTAGCAAGTTAATCTAGTTTGGCCTTTAATCACATCACTTCATCTCCACTTTAATTTTCCCATCTGCAAGCTCGGGGTAGTATTGCTGACCTAGTTTGCAGAGTAAGGCAATACGGGTTTTGACCATACTTTAAGCCTTGTGCAAATTTATTTATTTTATTTATTTGTCAAACATGTACAAGATAACAAGTATAGGTATGAACATAAACAAGAACAAAGGGAGTAAATACAGATAAATGGGGACATTAGGACAGGGATGGCATGGTAGGCACACTAGTGCACTTATGCATGCCCCCTTTCAGGATCTCTTAGGAATGGGGTGAGGTCCACAGTAGACAGTTTGAGGTTAAGGTTTGAGGGGTTTGAGGCTGTAACAACTGAGTCAGGTAGTGAGTTACAGGCAGTGACCATTCTGTTGCTGAAGTCATATTTTCTGCACTCGAATTTGGAGTGGTTTACCTTGAGTTTGTATCGGTTGTTTGCCCATTTATTATTGTGATTGATGCTGAAGAAGTCACTGAATGCTGATAATTCATGACCATCACTTCTGCATTGTGCTTGAAAGTATTTTTTCCCCTTTAGCTAAGTCAGTCTTGGTCTTACGTACGTGTTTTAGGGAGTTGGGGTACACTCCCTAAAACATGTACGTGTAGTGGGGTAGAAGGACAAGGATATCTCAATGTCACCCTGCCCCAAAGAGAAAGCAACTCCTTCCAACTTTGTGTCATTAATGTTTCATTTACCATCTTGACCCGTGTTGAGCATTTGTTCCGAAAATGAAAGGTGGCCATTTTTTATTTCTCTGTACATATTTTATTGTCTATTTTATATATTAACTATTGGGTTGTTATTTTATTTGTGTGGGAGAAGAGCAGGCTGAGCTGGGAGGTGGAGTTAAAAGTGCTATCAGTTTGGAGTCCTTGTGTTGCCACAAACATGGGGTCTCCAACCTTGTCAACAAAGCTGGCTGGGGAATTCTAGGAGTTGAAGTCCCCCAGATTTAAAGTTGCCAAGGTTGGAGACCCTTGCCACAAGAGACCTAAGTCCAGCATCTTCTAAATTCCCTGAGCCTTATCTAGTGCCAATTTTAGCTTTGACCATTAGTTGACTAATGTCAACTAAACATATTGTGATGTGTCAAGGACAACCCAAGGTAGAGCACATCACAATAGATAATGGATAGCAGTAATAAACTCTTCTGTACTTTGAAATCAGTCGATGCTGTTGGTGATTTGCGCCTGACAATTTGACCTCATTACATGAGAAGAATATGGCAGCGCTGTTCATATTGGGCCTGTTTGATGTTGCCATCTTGAATTCCTCTTTGTTCGTTGCCATTGGGCCACTAATGTTCCTTCTCTTTTCGGTCTTGTTTCTTTTTCCTCTGCTTTCTTTCCCTTTCTTTAAACTTTTGATGGGCAAAACCTTGTGAAGTGGTGCTTCCTTCCCCTCGGGCTAAAAATTTTGGTATGATCCAAAGATCAAACAATCTTTTGACAACGAGCTGGAATGGTTGACACATTCAGCTCCTGTGCGTGTAGCAGCTAGGCTTTTCCATTATGACTGTACAGTCTGCTCGTCCTGGATTGAATCATCCCTGAAGGGAAGGAGGGGCATTGATGAAGTCAGATAAGGACTTTTCAAGATTGGTGTGGTGGCGGGGGGGGGGGGGGGAGAGAAAGANGGGGGGGGGGGGGGGGGGGGGGAGAGAAAGAAGGGGAGATACAATGGGTGGCCGGTTTTAGAGCGTTGCAATTGATCCTGCTCGCCAGGTAGAAAATGACTCATATTTTACAAGTGCTGTCAGGGTTCCAAATAACAGACCCACAGCAAACAAAACTCCGAGGCAGGTAGATTCCTCAGTGAATAGTTTTATTGGATATGTCATATTGGCACAAGCTTGTGAAAACTGACTCTGAAGGTTCCTTGTGGTTTTCACCTAATTAAAAGTAAACGTTTCTCCCTCAACCCCAATCAGTCACATGGTCCAATCAAAGCGCTGTCTGGTTGCCTGGTAACATCACTCCTCCTTCCTCTGTGTTCTGACACAAGCTTCCTAAACCACTCACACCCTTATTTTAAAAACAAGACTTGTTTTATTGCAATGCTGGGAATTGTTTTCATTCCCAGCTGGAATTAATCTCAAACAGTCCCCCGAGATAAGCACCCACCTTTCAATTCTGTGAAGTGCTGCCAAAAACAGAAGTATCAAATGAACTAGAAAAGAAACTGAAGTGCAAAAGAGCTTCAAGGTTGACTCTAAATCCATCAAACTACTTTGCTTTCTGCAAAGGTTTTGTCATCTTTGTCTGACCTTTATACTTTATGGGAGGGGCAATCACCTCCCAGCCTTACTCCCGAGTCACCCCTTTTGTTCTCACCTTCCAGCAGCTTTGTGCACACTGGCACTGGGAACAGGCTCCCCTTGTTCCTCTGCCTAACTGCCGCCAGACTCCAAAGGCTCCAGAGGCAGCACTCCACTCCCAGATGATACTGGTCCCCATTCTTCCCCACTGTCTGATTCTACTGCCGTCTGCATTGGCTGCCGGCGAAACACAACACTCCATCCCGGGGTGACAATATCCTTGGTTCCCAACAGAAAGTATTTTGTTTTGGCTACATAACCCCAGCTATCTCTAATCCCCACTCCCTGTTCCTCAGCTCCAGGGTAGCAGCAATGAATCTGCCAAGATGGCTTCAGCTAGGCTAGCTTCAGGGTTGACTTTAAGGGTAAACACAGAAGCCTCAAGGAAAACCAGCCAGGCTATATCAATGTATGTATGTATGTATGTATGTATACATGTATGTATGTAGTATTCAGCTTTGTTTGGGTATTTTCCCACATTATTATAATTGTACTTTTAAAGTTGTAGTAACGTTTTGGCAGAATCTCATCTGCCATCACCAGGCTTCTGTACGTATGTCTGTATATACTTTTACAATTTAGCTGTGCTCCAAAGGAGGTTTCTAGACTCTGGAGTTACCAGGAAGTGCTGCTCACCTGAAAAGTGGCCCAGCTTGTTGTGCATGTTAGAAGCAAGAAGAGACTTGAACATGTTCCACAAATGACCTTGACAAGAGGATATTGCATAGCCATTGTGGAAAACAGATCTGGGCTGCATTCAGGAGTGGCCCCGGTTTGAGGTAACCAGTAGCTAACCAGTAGCTAATTTTATGATTGGTTTGGTGAACTGGGAGACAACCGGGCAGAGAACTGGTTGCTAAAATTTTTGAAGCCCACCCCAGCTGCATCAGCTTTTAAGGCAGCTTCTGTGGGGTTCTTCCTATGCTTGCTTTATTTATTTCTTTATAAATAACTCAGGGTGGCGAATGGAACTGATAATCCTTCCTCTTCCTATTTTCCCCTATAATGACAACCTGCTGAGGTGGGTTGGGACTGACTCAAAGTTACTCAGCTTACTTTTGTGCCTAAGTTAGGGGCTAGAACTCACCATCTCCTGATGATTGGTCCAAAGTCACCCAGCCAACTTTCATGCATAGAGCAGGACTAGAACTCCCCATATCCTAGTGATTGGTCCAAAGTTCCCCAGCTGGCTTTCATGCCTAAGGAAGGACTAGAACTCACCATCTCCTGGTAATTGGTCCAAAGTCACCCAGACTGCTTCTTTGTAGAAAACAGGATGAGAACTCACCGCCTTCTAGTGATTGGCCCAAAGTTTCCCAGTTGGCTTTCAGGCCTAAGGAGGGACTAGAACTCATCATCTCCTGGTGACTGAAGCAAAGTCACCCAGTTGACTTCATATCTAAGGCAAGACTAGAACTCACCATCTCCTGATGATTGGTCCAAAATCACACAGCCAGCTTTTTGCATAAAGTGGGACTAGAACTCACTGTCGCCTAGTGATTGACCCAAAGTTCCCCAGCTGGCTTTCATGGCTAAGGCCAGGACTAGAACTCACAATATCCTGGTTCCTAGCCTGGTACCTTAACTGTCCCTCTCTCTCTTAATACCCTATGAAAAATCCAGGCCCCAGCAATGCACAAATGAATGCATGCAGTCTCTGTCTGGCTTGCTGAAAATCTCTTGCGAGATTTCTTGCTGCAAATCTCTTGCAAGATTTCTTGCTGCAAATCTCAAGCAACCAGGGCGGCCTAAAGGTTTTTTTTTTAATTCCTCAAGAAGATTTTCATTTATACATTTATCAAAGTATAAAATACAAAGGAAAAAAAAGACATGGAAAACTAAGAAAAGTGCAGGGGAAAAAAGAGAAATGGTGTGAAGGGAAAAAAGGAAAGAAAAAGGCACCGATATCTGATTCCCTTTACTATAGTAGAAGATAACATTACAACCACAACTTTTGGCTTTTAGACAACAGTACGTACAAAGCAGGGGGGGTTGGACTAGAAGACCCCCTAAGCAGGGAGTTGGACTAGAAGACCTCCAAGATCCCTTCCAACTCTGTTATTCTAAGTTAAGCCATTTATAGAACAAGAAGCCTACCCAGTTAACAGAAAAGTTTCGCTTATTTTTCATTTGCCAGCACAAAAACCCGGAAGCAATTTCAGAATAGGAGCAAAGTTAAATGTAGTCACTTTGGGATAAAAGAATCCATTTTGACCGTCTCTGCTTCTATTTGCTGTGGGGAACAGGGCAGTGTCATGATTAAGTGCTGGACTCTGAATGTGGGGATCTGTCCCTTGTCAGCTTCATCCTCAAAATTCAACAAGCTGGGTGATTTTTCTGCCAGGCCAGCTTATCTCACAGGATGTTTGAGGGGGAGGAAGAAAGAAAAAAAAATTGCAGGAGGAAATGCTATCGGCCTGCCTTAAGCTCCTGAATGAAAGGAGGGACTTCACTGCAATAAAAAGTCTAAAAAGAAAATATTGCCCAAGGAGCTTGAACTGAAAAACTGTGTGTGTGTTTTCTCGGTTGGCAAAGGAGCACACCGTGTTCTGATAAACAGGCAATTTGAATGTGCAGAGTACGCCTTCCTTTTGTGGCTTTCCCAAGTTGCTTTTTCACACAGGGTTTGGTTTGCTGACAGTTGCAGGCTGATTTCCTCTGTGACAGTGGTTAGTGGTTTGCTTTTTATTGACCTTCCCCCGAGGGTGCCATTTAATCTCCAAGAAGCTTGGCTGAACTGTCTCTGGAGTCTATTTTGAGGGTTTCTCTTCATTCCTTCCAGCAAAGACTTTGCGTTGCAATTCGTTACCTGTGACACAGAGAGTCAGGTGACGGCTGTGCTTGTGGCCACTGCTGGTGCTAAACTTGGGGTTCATACAGGACAGCACATGGGGCTTACCAGTATCCCTTTTTCCAATTCCCACAGCATTTCAGATTAAACCTCAGTAGACACAACTGGGGATTTTTTTTGGTTAAAAAAATATTTGGGTTGCAACAAACCAGGTGACCAGTAGATGGAAGCAGGGAGATACTAAATAATTTTATTGAACAGCCCAGATTTTTTCAGGGGAATGGAAGAGGGGGAGGAGGGGGAGAGAAAAAGAAAAGGAGGAGGAGGGAGGAAGTGAGAAGGAGGAGGAGGGAGGGGAGGGAGGAAGAGAGAAGAAGAGGAGGAGGAGAGGGAAGAAGAGATAAGAGGAGGAGGAGGAAGAGGGGGAAGAGGAGGGAGGAAGAGAGAAGAAAGGAGGAGGAGGAAGGAGAGGAAGAGGAGGGAGGCAGAGAGAAGAAGAGAAGGAGGAGGAGAATGAAGAGGTGGGAAGAAGAAGAAGAGGAGGAGGAGGAAGAGGTTCTCTTAATATTTGGACAAAGCCTGACATGACTGTCAGCCTGATGGAATGGGAAATCCCCAGGCTAAGCTATGCCTTGTTCACAGTTTCGTGAATGAACACATGAGGAATATTTATGGCTCCAAAAGAATTCAGTGACTACCTTCTCTCTCCTGCAGGGCTGCTCAGTTTCCATTGAGTCTTGCTTGAAGAGAAGCACCACATCTAGCATTTCAGCTTTGATTCTTCAACCTTTCATTTTAATTTTTATATTTTGTTTTAGAAAAAAAAGGACATGTTGGCTGTTTTGACAAACGAGCAGAATGAGGCTGAGACGCCCGTCTGTGCACCAAGACAAAGGAGAGAGTAGTAGTGCAAATCGGTGGTGATTTCTAGCATAAGTTGCCATTAGAAGGGGGGAAAAAAAGGCTGGCGGAGGGTTTTTACAACCCTCAACTGTCTTACAAGTTTGGTCAGCTTGGAGTCATCTGTTCTCCATCTTCCAAACCACAGATGAAAGGGGGAAAGGTGCACACCCAAGAATATCTGGCATATTACAGGGCATTTCAAACCAGGATGGCAATCAAATGACAGCCTGGAGGGGCTGGGAGTTCGGTTTCTTTCCCATGAAGCATCGAGGGCAGAGCCAAGAACGAGAGGAAAGAGCTGGTGCAAGACTCTCTTGCATCTTGGAGGTGTTTGTGGCCGGCACTTTGGAAGTGAAGTTTAAAAATTTTCCATCAAGCTCAATTCCTGTTGACTTTATGGCAACTACAGGCAGTCTTCAGTTTACGAACACAATGGAGACCAACATTTTTGTGGTTAAGGCCCTGTCACACTGCCCAACGGATGCAAAACGTTTGTAAAGAGGACACAGCGGACGAGAAAAATGTTCCATCCGTTGTTTATTCCGCTTCTCACAAGGGCTCAAATGCCGGTCCGCGAAAAACTTTGCCAGAAGAGAGCAGATAACACGAAAGGAATGGATGGGGGAGGACGCAAAGCGGATGGAAAGCAGATGCGGAACAGAAGCCTAGCGGATGGAAGCGGATGGAGAGCGGATGCGTAGAGGATGCATAGAGGATGTAGAGGATGCAGAGCGGATGCGTAGAGGATGCGTAGAGGATTCAGAGTGGATGCAGAACGATGCGTAGCGGATGACGCGGATGCATAGCTGCATCCGCTTTCATCCTTTCTCCGTCCTGCTACTAACACTGCGCGTCCGTTCCGCTTCCTCCCTGCGTCTGTTTTACCACTGGAACGGATTTGAGTTGCGCGGATTCGCAGCGGGATGCCTAGCGGATATAGCAGATGCGTAATGGATGCAGAAACGGATGTCCCCCGTATGCCTAGCGGATGCAGAACGACATGATTGGATACATTTTCCGCTCAAAAGTTTGAACAGCTCAAAACCCTCTGAGCGGATGAAACATCAATAGACGGATGCTGGACAGATAGAGAGGAAGCAAAACGGAGGCATTGAGTACAGAACGGAAGCATCGCATTAACCAACGGGGCAAGTGTTTTTCTCCGTTTTACATCCTCTTTCCATCCGTTGGTGCAGTGTGACAGGGGCTTAAGCAAGATAGTGGTTTAAGCGAGTTTTTGTTGTGGTTTGCCTGCAGCTGGTGCAGACAGCAGTGGAATTGGACAGTGGGGAAGAACGGAGACCAGTCAGGGAGTCTGGAGTAGACTCAGACAAGGGTCCTACATCTGATGCAGAGATGGGGCCAGGACCATCTGGGAGTGGAGTGCTGCCTCTGGAGTCTTTGGAGTCTGGCAGCAGCGAGGCAGAGGACTCAGGGGAGCCTGTTCCCAGTGCACGTGTGTACAGAGCTGTTAGAAGGCGAGAGCAGCTGAGACAAAAGGGGCGACTTGGGAGTAAGGCTGGGAGATGATTGCCCCTCCTATAAGATATAAAGGACAGGCAAAGATGATGAAACCTTTGCAGGAAGCAAAGTCATTCATTCGATTCAGAGTCTTCTTGAAGCTCTTTGTACTTCGGTTGTTTTTTTTCCTAGTTCATTGGACACTTCTGTTATTGGCAGCACTTCATAGGGAAGAAAGGTGGGTGCTTATCTCGAGGGACTGTTTGAGGTTCATTACCAGCTGGGAATGAAAACAATTCCCAGCGTTGCAATAAAATAGGACTTGTTTTTAAAATAAGCATGTGCGTAGTTACGGTCTCGGAAGCCTTGGTCAGAACAGCGCTGCTCTAACTTTGAATGGTCATTAAATGAAGGATTGTGAGTCAAGGACAACAGTATATGGAGGTAGTTCGCCATTTCCTTCCTGAAGACTGTTTCTCAATTTCCTAGCATACTCTTAAAAGTCCTGAGATGTCCAGAGTTTCCCCCATCCTTAGAGCAATCAAACCTTAGAGCAATCAAATCCATATAGCTTTTGTAGGTCAGCCAAGGTTGGCTAGAAGGTTGGGTGACCTACCTTTGTGGACCAGGCCTTTTGCTATGACCATCGCCCCTTAACATTTATCCTGGAAAACTTCAACTTCCTGTGGTCTAGACCGGGGTCTCCAACCTTGGCAACTTTAAGACCTGTGGACTTCAACTCAGCCAGCAAAGGAATTCTGGGAGTTGAAGTCCACAAGTCTTAAAGTTGCCAAGGTTGGATACCCCTGATCTAGAGAGCAGAGATGGTATTCAGCAGGTTCTGACCAGTTCTGAAGAACCACCAGTAGCAGAAATTTTGAGTAGTTCGGAAAAGCTGCCATTGGCACCTCTGACTGGCCCTGCCCCCATCTATTCTCTGCCTCCCTTTGAGTCCCAGCTGATCGGCTGGGTCTTCTTTGGTTGCCCTGCACAGGAGAATGGAACTGGAAAGCAGGTTAGTGGGGTGGGGAGGGAATGGGATTTTGCAGTAATCTTCTCCCAGGAGTGGGAAGGGAATGGGGATTGTGTTGGCCAGACAGTATATAGTTAAGTGGGAATTGGGAGCTGTCCCCTTAAGGGAATGCCTCATGGGAAACGTGGTTAATGCTTTATGGGAAATGTAGTCCATGTCACGTGATCACATCTGTAATCCTGATTGGTCACTGAATTGACTTCTAGTTGGGTTGGGAGAAACCTTTGTTCTTTTCCTTGCCTGGACCCAGCAGCATGCTGGATCTCTTTGCTCCATCGTTATGGGATGAAGATAACTGTATTTTCACACTGTGAAGTGAACTATGCAAAGATTTGGACATTAGATGAATCTCAACATAACTGCGAGTTATACCTTGAGGATGCCTTATTATCCAATAAAAAAAACTTTATATGGAAGCGTTTGTAAAGTTTATCTGACTGTTTTTATATTCACCCAGCAATTTAAAAACAGAACAGGGATTTTGCAGTAACCTTTCCCTGCCACACCCACCAAACCACGCCCACCAAGCCACGTGCACAAAACTGTTAGTAAAAAAATTTGAGTCCTACCACTGTAAGTAGAGAGCCCTTTTATGATGCAGAGAATGCATTCCAAACTCACCATAATTAAGCATCGTGCACAGTAACTAATTAACTTCTCTCAAGTTACTGCTTAGCCATATCTGGTTGCCTCAACCACAATTGGCTACTAAACTCACACTTCAAGCCGTAAATTATGGTTCACAAACCACAATGGCTGAGGTTAAATAGGAAACAAACCTGATGAAAATATTCCACACTGGGTGTGTACCAAATTACAAGGTTCACGCACCAAGTTTAGGAATTGATGGAATTTCTGGGTATCTCAGCTTGGAGGCTGCCAGGCAAGAGAGGGCAAATCTCCAATTTAAATGCGGTGGTGGTGGGTTTTTTTTTTTTCCTAAATTCTACTTGCTAATATCTTCCCCAGCCCACTGGTGTACCCAAGGCTTCTCTGGTAAGATTTGTCCATCTTTTAATCAGTATTTTCCTCTGAGTCACCATTTTGTAAAATACATGATTGGAGATAGCACAGGACTTTGAAATGATTTCTCCAGCAATTAGACTGGTATCTCTTAAAACCCAAAGTTGCTTCCTAGCGAGCTACAGGTTATCATTTCAAGGTAACCAAAATAATTTAGATAAGTGAGTTTGCACGTAGGTGTTTTTAGCTCGGCCCTGCATTAGAATTATGGCTTGCGAGAGGGATGTGCAATATGAAATAAAAATGCCCAGCCCTTTTCATTTAAAGTCTATATGGAGTAAACACGATGGAGGAAAGGAAACAATATGTAGCCAAGGATGATGGGTGCTTTTGGAGCTGATAATGAACATAAGCTCTCCCATAGCACATTTCTAATGCTCTTTGTTGCCTATAAAAGAATTTGAAAGCAAACCAGCTCGGCCGACCTGGTTCTTTTCCTCCTGTAAAATTGGTTGATGAAATTAGGAGCCTCCCATTAACAGGAGAAGATGCAGAGAACTGTGAAAAGGATTGCTGGATGCAAAGGTCTTCTTGCAAATTTTCTAGCAATTTGCAGGCAGAGAAAGAGGAGGGTACTTTCATTAATTTCCACAAAGAACAATGGCCATTTAAGACAAGGTGCAGCTCACAATTATCACAGATTTTTCCCCTTCTTCTTTTTCTGAGTGTTTTATTTCATTTCCCTCCCTTTGCAAGTGGCATTAACGTCTTAGCAACCTGTTCACCATTTTTTTCTTTATCGTTCATGGATGCTCCAGGCTTAGCATCATTTCCGAAGTTTGCACATGGAAATTAAGTGTGAGTTGTGAAAAGAAATTGGAGAGCGTCTTCTGAGAAAATGGAGTTGTTAACAGAAAAGAGAAAAAAAATCTCAGAAATTGATTCTGGGAGGAAAAAATAGTCTGAGAAGATTTGCCGGAACACAGATTTAAGCCAGATGACGCTCACAGCACATGAAGTTACTTTAAAAAAATAGCTTGATTAAACAGCCACAATTGGAAGCAATTATGCTAAGCCTCAACTGTGTTTGATGAACTAGAGTGGCTGCATTCATGCCGTAGAAGTCATCAAGATGCATTCAGGCTTAGTTTATGGTTTGAACCCAGCCTAAGTATATTTAAAATCAAGTAGACATTCTCAGCTTCTGTTCTTTCTCTTGGCCCGTTGAGAAATCTGGTGCTTATTATAGTGCAGGATTTTGTGAGCCAAACAGCAAACTTTGCAATATCTGGCCATCTGTTTAATATGAATGGAATGGAATAGAGGAATAAAAGAATAGAATAAGAATATAGGGAAGAGAAGGGAAGGGAGGGGACAAAAGAGAGAAGAGAAGAAAAGAGAAGGATTGAAGTGGAATAGCTTTATTGAATTATTCATTCAACAATATCAAAAATATAAAACTAATACAAATATACAAAGAAATACAAAGAGAACAGTGGGACATGTTCGTAGTAAGTCATCCCCCACTACAATTAATCTCAGTCTGATCTAAATATTCTATCCCCCTTGAAATTAAGAGTGTGGTTTACTAGTAGTATGCCAGTTTGTTCCCTGCAAAAGGTAAGACGGTTTCTCTGGAATACTGTCTGTAGCTTTTTTAGTCTTTCAATAAAAATCTAAATCAGCAGTCCTTCCAGCACGGTGCAGTTTGCAGTCAGAAAGGATATGTCACCAACAGCTGGTGTTCCACAAATGCTTTGATCTTTCTTCAAATAATGTTCCATGCATCCTCCCAAATCTGACCATGGAGTTTAGTTTGATGAGCTCTATATTAACTATGAGATATCCTGATTATCTGCAGACCTCTATTCCTATCTGAAATACCATATTCCACTGAAAATAAGACCCTGTCTTATATTTTTTTGCCACCAAAAAAGATGCCAGGTCTTATTTTGGGGGGGATGTCATTCACTGACTAACCTCACTTGTGCATGTCGCCCCCTGCCTCCTTTTTGCCTATCAGAGGCCTTCAGGAACTTCTGTGGCAGGCAAGGCTTTCCTGAGGGCCTCTGCAGCCAGTAACAGAGCTCTGGATCGATCCAGAGCTTTGTTATCAGCTCCAGAGGCCTTCAGGAAAGCCTTGCCAGCCTTGCTGGCTGCAGAAGAAATGGGCCGGCAAGGCAGGTGTCAGGGTGTGCGAGGCCTGGCTACAACTGTCCAAAGGTAAGTTGTAAGGTAACTCCACCATCCCCACATCCCCACCCTAGCTTAATTTTTACCCATCCACTTTGGAGTGGACAGGATCTTAATTAGGACTTATTTTGGGGGGTAGGGATTATTTTGGGGGGTAGGGCTTATTTGGAGGTAGGGCTTATATTGTCAAAATCAAGCTAGGGCTTATTTTCAGCGTAGGTCATATTTTCTGGGAAACAGAATATTGTTAAGCAAATTAAATACCCAGCCAACAATGTCTGCAATGATGGGGATAGGGCAAAAAGTAAGATGGTTTCTCCTGCATGCTTCCAGGAGCTTTTTTAGTCTTTCAATAATTTATATGTGTGCATGTGTAAAAATCAAGCTAGGACTTATTTTCAGGGTAGGTCATATTTTCGGGGAAACAGTATATTTCCAAACTTGCGTCACATTGCAAACCTAGCCATAATTGATATATGCCAACAAGGTAAAACTGTGGCCCTTGGGGGGGGGTGCATTGAAACATTTGTCATGGATTGTCTCCAGATCTTATAGACCTGGGTATCTTTTTTGGGATAATAAGAGCTGCAGGCACAATCTGTTCTGTTGCAAACACAAGAGAGGAAAATGAATTAAAGGGTCTTTTATCTCCACAGGTCCAAATTTAGCTTCTTCTTGTACAGTAGATGCTGTTTGGCAAGTGGAAACTGTGCTAGTAACTCTGCTGTTCTGTCAATAATGAAATAGCAAAAATTCTACAAAGGTCATGCAAAATGCAGCTTGTTGCTGACGTGTGTGTGTGTGTGTGTGTGTGTGTGTGTGTGTGTGTGTTTAATGTTGATTCAGCATTCATTTCTCCTCATATAGTTATTACCAACAATTCCTTGTCTTGGATATTTCTATTTCGGAGTACCCTTGAAGAATATATTTTCTAAAATAAATCAAACTTCTGGGAATAACCTTTTTTTCATGTTTCATTTCAGCTGAATATCTATCTGGAAGATACAGAAATCTCCAGGTGCCCTTGTCTGGTGTCCTTTTTCTTTTAATAATATTTTATGGAAAGTTTTAAAAACAAAGTACAAATGAATACAAACTAAACTAGAACTGGAAAAGGAAAAAAATAAAGGAAGAAAGCTAAAGTGACCAGGGAGACTATTTGAAGAGATAACCTTTTGGAGCAAATGCAGGTTCCATTTTGTCCACGAAGAATTCTGATAATTACAGGTAGTTCCCGACTTACTAACATTCAGTTAACAACTATATGAAGTTATGACAGTGGAGAACAGTGTCCTGTCCTTGTACTTAATGACTATCCTCGTAATCATGTGATCAGAATTTGGGCATTTGATATCCAGCATGTACTTATGACATTTGCAGTGTCCTAGGTCACATGAGCACCATCTGCAACCTTCTTAGCTGGCTTCCAACAAGCAAAATCAATGGGGACAGCAAAATTCACTTAACAATTGTCTCAAGTGCAAAAGGAAGGAGGAAGAGGAGGAGGAGGAGGAGGAAGAAGAAGAAAAGGAGGAGGAAGAAGAAGGAAAAAGAAGAAGAAAGATAGAAGACAGAAGAAAAATTGAAAAACTGGCTGTCATAATTCTATGATCAATCAAGCATGGATCATGCCTGGGAGGGAATCATTGGGACTTCCACCCATACCTAAATCCTTGTCTCTGCTTTAACATATTGAGGGCAATAATGAAAAGAATGGACAGGTCCTTCATATTGACTTCACAATTGAGTTCAGTAAAAGTTTTACTCTATAAAACTCCAGGGGTTCTTGATAATATATCAGCACGATTACTTAAGGTTCAATTGCGCTCTTGATATATTTAATTAGTATATTAATAACTGTCAAGTTGTTCAGTCTGGATGTCTGGGAGGAAGACTCGCTTTGTTTTTAGCCATTTTTGATGGATTGTTGTGAGCCACCCAAAGTCATTGAGTGAGATAGGTTGCCAATATATGTCCAAGAAATACATGATTCACTGAACTGACCATGAGCCCTTTTGCTAATTAATGATGGGGGAACTGATGGATTTGCATGGCAGCCAAACCCCATTGTAAACATTTGACATGGAAGGCATTCCCCATATTAAATCAACATTCAAACAACCAAGAGTAGGTTTGTTCGACCAACCACTCTCTAGTGCAATGTATCAATGGAAAGAAGAATTTTAATGGGCCAACGCCAAATTTGACGCTTAGAAAGGCAATTCTATTTTGTTTTCATTTTTGGGTGCAATTTTGCTTTTCACTGCTGCAGTTCTGCTCATGGTTTCACAGAAGTTTGCTGAGTTCAGCCAATGCAGTTCAGGAAAATCTGCAGCCAATGCACTGTTCTTCAAAATGGTTTGATTTCTCTTACACAGATAAGGAAGGGAAGAGATTGATAAGAATGGAAGGAGAGTGATTTCCAAAAATCACTTTTGGATACTCCATTCTTCGCCTCTCCAGGAACTCTCTGAAGAGCCATTAACCGAGTGTCCAAGGGTGACTCATAAATGAAGAGAAGGACTAGGGGCATTTCCTCCTGGTGGTTTTGAGTAATTGTTAGCAGATGCAATATAAATAGGTAGGTGCTACAGATGAAAGGGTGGCTCAGGGGCTGAGGACGCTGAGCTTGTCGATCAGAAAGGTTGGCAGTTCGATGATTCGAATCCCCAGCACCGTGTAATGGAGTGAGCTCCCGTTTCTTGTCCCAGCTTCTGACAACCGAGCAGTTCAAAAGCATGTAAAAAATGCAAGTAAAAAATAGGGACCACTTTGGTGGGAAGGAAACAGCATTCTGTGCACCTTCAAAGGCATTTAGTCATGCTGGCCACATGACCATGGAGACGTCTTCAGACAATGCTGGCTCTTCGGCTTTGTAACAGAGATGAGCACCACCCCCTAGAGCCAGAAACAACTAGCACAGATGTACCAGGGGAACCTTTACCTTTACCTTAGGGATGCAAATATATGGCAGTGAAGGTTGAGTGAGCTCTAGGCTGTGATCTCCATCTTTGTTGAAGGCTTTCTCAAATCAAGGTTGACTCCAGATAACTTCATTGGAGGATTTTGAATAATCAGAGTCAAAAAGTTAGTTGTCTTTGTCTTAGATGTTTTTTGCAACATTTGACTCTCAAGTTTAACGCCGATAGGTTTCCCAGTTTAAGTAGAACCCAACCAAGCTTTTGTGAGATGAACCAAGATCTAGTTGAACATCTACATTGTATTCTCATTTATAATGTTTAATGCTGCAGATAAATCCTTGTAATGTTTCTTGCTGTGACAGAGTCGTGTACGGCAAGAAGTAGATTCTTTCCCTGAGAGTTTGCCTGAAGACCTGGGCCATGTTTAGAGTTTGAGACTCATTTGATTGATGTAGGTTTTCAGGACATGCCCAGATTAGTAGCATTTCTGATGCAGGTTATTGAGATTTGGCATTGATATCTGGCTTTGCCTAGCAGTTAATTGACTATGCAGATAAGCCAAGGGCTGTGCGAACAACGTGGGAGGCAAAGAGGAAGAGAAAGAAGGAAAGAAAGAAAATAGACAGATTGCGGGGAAGGCAAGATGGTGAACGGCAATTAAATAACTTCCACTTTGCTTTGGAGTGGGTAGAGTGGGCCAATTCTTATACCATAAGGAACGGCCTTTGTCAGGAATCTCCAACCTTGGCAACTTCAAGGCTTGTGGACTTCAACTCCCAGAATTCCCCAGCCAGAATGTATCGAGGCAGGTGTGTCCAACCTTGGCAACTTTTAAGACTTATGGACTTCAACTCCCAGAATTCCCCAGTCAAGCAACTACCTCAATTACAGGATATCAGAGAACATGGTCCTTAGGAGAGCTCTGCAGAATATCCACCAAATCCTCAAAATTCATTTTTTAAAACTCTTCGGCTAAAAAATAAATCCCAAGTAACAGATTAACAGAGTTGGAAGGAACCTTGTCAGTCATCTAGTCTAACCCCCCCACTCAAGCAGGAGGCCCTACACCATTTTTGACAAATGGCAGTCCAGTCTCTTCTTGAAAGCGTTCAGGGATGAAGCTCCCACAACTTCTGAAGGCAACTTCTGTTCCATCCAGTGGTGGGATTCCAAATTGCATGCTACCAGTTCTGCGCACTTCTACCATGCAAATCAGTGGAGCTAAAAATCAGTGGAATATAGGATGGGAAGAGGCAGAGGTGGGTGGGGCCAATCAGAGGTGGTATTTGCCAGTTCTCTGAACTGGCCAAATTTTCCGCTAACCAGTACGCCAGAACCGGTTCGAACTGGCTGAATATCACCTCTGGTTCCGTCGGTTGATGGTTCTCACAATCAGAAAATTCTTCCTTATTTCTAGGTTGAATCTCTACTTGATCAGTTTCCATCCCTCGCCCCAGTTATGGAATCTAGCATGGCATGTTGGGAAAGAGCATAATTTCACCCAAACCCTGCAAATCCACATTTCTTTCATCTTGCAAAAGGGATGACTGGCAATCGGTTTGGAGATGGATAGATTAGATATATTTTAATGTATTTCTGGCTGATGCGGTAATGAAAAAAAAGGGGAAAAAAAGAAAGAAAGCACCTCTTCTCAGCTTCTTGATAATGAGCTCCAGCAGCCGCTGCTTGTGAGTGGAGGTTATTTTGTGTCATTGGTAATTGCCAGCCTGAAAGAAAAAAGGCTATAATTAGTTCTTCTGTACTGTTTGTTTATCAGCGAGGGGAAAATGGTCTTTAAAAGATTGGGCTGCCGCTGCCTTGGCTGAGAATGCAATTCCTGCTAACAGATGGGGACGACAATTGGCTCAGAGGGCTTTGGCCCACTGCAGAAAAGCCCTGCATTTATAATAATAATGATGATAATAATAATAACAACATCTTCTTAAAAGCCTCCAGTGTTGGAGCATTCATAACTTCTGGAAGCAAGTTGTTCCACTGGTTAATTGTTCTGACTGTCAGGAAATCTCTCCTTAGTTCTAAGTTGCTTCTTTCCTTGATGAGTTTCCATCTGTTGCTTCTTGTCCTGCCTTCAGGTGCTTTGGAGAATATCTTGACTCCCTCTTCTTTGTGGCAGCTCCTGAGATATCGGAACACAGCTGTCATGTCACCCTTAGTCCTTCTTTTCATCAAACTAGACATATCCAATTCCAGCAACCGTTCTTTATATGTTTTAGATTTTAGATTCCCCCTAATCTTTCTAGAGCAAGAGTCTTCAAACTTGGCAACTTTAAGACTTGTGGACTTCAACTCCCAGAATTCCTGAGCTAACATGACTGGAGGATGAATTCTGGGAGTTGAAGTCCACATGTCTTAAAGCTGTCAAGTTTGAGGATCCGTTCTAGAATCCCAACATCTTTTTGACATCATGGTGACCAAAACTGGATGCAGTATTCCAAGTATGGCCTTACTAAGGCCTTATAAAGTTGTATTAACACTTCACGTGATCTCGGTGATTTGGTGTGGGGCAGAAGGAAGACCTTGGTGGGCACCATAACAAGAATTGCAAGGCGGTTTTGCACCTCTCAATTCTTGTTACTGTACAGACGTGTGCATATGCAGGCAGCAAAGGCTCTCTAATGGCCCACAGGTTGGCTTTGCGCAAGGTGCTAAGATGTTGTTCACCATGGCTTGCAATTAGGCATTGTGCTAAGCCATAAAACATGGTTTGCAAGGCATAAAGCTATGTTTGCCTTGTGGAACATCCTTCCCTTGAAATCTGGTGGGTGTCCATCCTCTTAGCTTTCTGAAAAGTGGTAAAGAAGTGAAGTTTCTCCCAAGAATTGTGCTGAAATAAGATTGAAGCCCAGGATTGCATATAAGTGAATGGATGCAGTTGATGGATTAGGAACCTGATCCTTCTAGTTTTTGTTGCAGTGGTGGAGTAGGCTTTTCTGGATTTTTGTTCTTATTATTTATGATTTTATTATTGTTGTGAGCCACAAGTTGGGCAGCCATTATCAATTTTAAAACACACACATACACACACAAAACACACATACACACATAAGCTGCACCAAACTCCCATCACAGAAGGACCTCTTGTATAAATCAAATTATATATTCACAGAAAAAAGATTCACATCTGAGACAGAAAATAAGTTGATTCGGATTTTATTGCAAAGACTGTGGTCAGTGCCATTCCAACAAACCAGTTTAAAGTGATGAATGAGTCCCAATTTTCCCTACAGCTAATGACCAAGTAAGAATTTTATCAACAGAAAAGAATATTTGTAGCTCAGAGTGGAAACGAGGAATCCTTGATGCTCTCTGAGCTTGTTTGTTTTCTTGCGGACATTTCATTACCAACTAGATATTATCAGTGCATAAATAAGAATTCTATATTCCCAAACTTTCTGTATTTTATGAAAAAGAGATTCTATTCTATTCTATTCTATTCTATTCTATTCCATTCCTTATTCATTCTATTCTATTCTATTCTATGCCATGCCATGCCATGCCATTCCTTATTCATTCTATTCTATTCTATTCTATTCTATTCTATTCCATTCCATTCCATTCCATTCCTTATTCATTCTATTCTATTCTATTCTATTCTATTCTATTCCATTCCATGCCATTCCTTATTCATTCTATTCTATTCTATTCTATTCTATTCTATTCTACTCTACTCTACTCTACTCTACATTCTATTATATTCTGCTCTGCTCTGCCCTGCCCTACCCTACCCTGTATACTCTACCCTAGATTCCAAGGGCTTTCAAACTTGGCAAGTTTAAGACTTGCAGATTTCAACTCCCAGAATTCCTGAGCTAACATGATTGGAGGAGGAATTCTGGGAGTTGAAGTCCACAAGTCTTAAACTTGCCAAGTTTGAAGATCACTGCTATATTGTATCTTATCCTATCCTACTCTAATCTATATCCTATCCTATCCTATTGTAATAGAGGCTAACTTGTTTAATCTGAGCTATTTCCAGCTGTGAGGGGGAGGTGGACTGTTGCCCAGACTGTTGCTTCAGTGTTTCTCCTTCAAACTTCTGCTGCAAAGGGATTCTTTACTCCTTGCCTCTTCCGTACCCGTCCACAGTTTGAAGCTCTCCAGAAGGGGCTTGTGAAGGATGCACATTGACACACAAATAACTGCATCTTTTGGGAATGGGATTGTGTCTTTTTTGCAGGTTAGAAATGTCTTGAAGAGCCTCTTCACTCCTTGCAGCCCAGGCATCGTTTCTCTTCCCTCCTTTCCCCTTCCCCCCCCAAGAAAGGGAGCGGGGAGTTCTGGAAAACATTTGTTTTTCTCTTGAGACTTGGCTCTTAAGCCATTTCCTTCCTGGAGTCTCTCTAATGAGAATGTTATTGCTTTCCCTTGCAGTGGGGTTTTCAAACTTCATCCGCATTTGTGGGGAGCATTTCTTTTCTTTTTTTGAAATTGAGTTAATAGCCATGAAATTTCAGAGTCTCTCCTCTGGAATCCTGCTTGCTAGTTATTTGAGGAGGGTAATAGCAATGGAGATGCAATTAGTTCCTTCATATTCCACTTTCTCTTAATGATGGCACTTAAAATGATTTAGAAGAAGAGCAGGCATATGGTTGTTTCGGGTATTGGATCTTTGATGTTATAGTATAGAATAGAGTAGAATAGAATAGAATAGAATAGAATAGAATAGAATGAGATTAGGAAAGAATGGAAGCTTCTGCCAACCTAGCAGTTCGAAAGCATGTAAAATATGCAAGTAGAAAAATAGGGACCCCTTTGGTGGGAAGGTCATAGCATTCCGTGCGCCTTTGAAGGCATTTAGTTTTGCTGGCCACATGACCATGGAGACGTCTTCGGACAGTGCTGGCTCTTCGGCTCTGCAATGGAGATGAACACCGGCCCTTACAGCTGGAAACGACTAGCATGTATGTGTGAGGGGAACCTTTACTTTTACCTTACTGGAAGATAGAATTCTTACTGATGCATTGAAGATGTTACCTATTTGGGTAATGAGACATCTGCAAGAAAACTACAAAACTCACAGTTCACTGAGGACACAGCAGTTCGATCCTGAACTACAAATACTCTATTGATAGTAGTCTTACATGGCCTGTAAATATAAGGAAAAGCTGGACGCATTCATCACTTTAAGCTAAGGAAATCCACAAATAGTGGGTAAGATAGCATCTATTGAGCCCCAAGATGAAGTCATCCTCAGCTATGGAATCCTACTAGATGGGACTTAAGACTAATGGCTTTTTCTCAACCCAACCTACCTCATGTTGCATGCTGTTTACAGTTCTGTATGGAAGGAAATGTGTTCCATGGCCCAAATCCACCACATTTGGTGGCAGCCAATTTTGAGTTAAGTGGACCCTTGACTGGATCCATTCTTAGAGCTCTTCTGAGGTTCGTACTTTCATTTTCACCTGACTGAATTCATGAACAGCCTATCCAAGGAGATAATCCGTGATGCTGAAATTCAGCCCATGAGAAGATATCTTTAAGGGGAGACAACTTATATTTCTCCCAAAAATGAGTACAGGTTCTACTGGAAGTCATATTTTAAGGTTCAGCCTTACGTTGAGAATATGGCAGTGCTGAATGGAACATACTAAGATGTTAGTATGGCTACACCAGGCTACAATTGCCAGTTAGACCATTTTGAGAGCAATTAGCTGGGGTTAACATCTCAAATGCTTCCCCTTTAGCATCTGTGTGGCCTAAACAGATTTAACAGGGTCTAAAAAATAGATGTGATTGTTGCTGAGATGCTTGTTAATCTTGTTAAAGAGAGAATGCGGAGTGTCTCCTGAATGAGCTTTTTTTTCCTCCTTCCATTCAACTACTTCACCTGCCAAATTTAACATAGAATCCAAAATTTATAGCACCTCTGTTGGGTTCTTGGTGTTCTCTGAGCTTGATTGCTTTCTTGCAGATGGTTCATTACCAGCCCAGTTAATATCCTTGCTCTCTTCCTTACATTTCCTTTTATGAAACAGTACATATTATGCAGCTGAGAATTGAGTCTGTGCAAAAATCCATGCCTGACAACTGACCCGTCTCTGTTATTGCTATGAATTACAAACTCATAGTTGGTTGTCCTGCTTCAGTTCCATGGTCAACTAACTCAAGCATGCAGTTTGGAAGACCGACAGGATCAAAAATAAGTGACAAACAAGGCTGCCCAATCCAAAATGTTTCTTTCCTTTATTTTTCAGAGTTGTTTGTGCCCTTTTAATCTGAAATCTGTTAATCTGCATTCTGTGCTGTCACAGCTATTTAATCTACATTCTGCAAATCGTTAGTCAATCTGCCAGGTTGGGGTTTTTTGTTTTTTTTTTCTGGCTTGTTAGATGTTTCTCTTTCTTTTGCTTTTTAAGAAAAGTACAAACAGACGTTGTTGCTTTTTTAAGCCATAAAATGCCCATCTGAAGGAAATTGGCTAGGATCCTGGGCTCATTGTCACAAGTCAACAGATTCCTTAAAAACACAATTCATCGAAACGTGAAGACAGGCTGTGAAGACATGGTTGCCGTTTTGTGAAATTTCCAGAAATGGAACTATGCACTAGTTCTACATTTTTCCACTCAGCCTCTTCCAAACTTGACCCAGGGTTCAGAAGACGCTCAGGGTGAGAGATCCAGCCTTGATACCAGTCTTATGACATCTTGGTCCACCCTTGTTCTAAAGAAGGGGGGCCCAACCTTGGCAACCTTAAGATTTGTGGACTTCAACACAATGAGACTGGCGCTGCTTGGTCAAATGACCTGTGTCGTTTTAGCCTTCCGTGATCTGCAGTAGCCCAGAGAAGTTGGAGTACAATTCTCATATTATCGGAAGTGATGGAACAGGCCTATTATTTGGCCTGCAAAGCCTGCAGAGGCTTTTTTCAAGCCCCTGGGGGGCTGAAAAAGGCCTCAAACAAGCAGAAAATCAGCTGTGAGGCATGCGCATGGGGAGTGAGGTAAGTTTGCCTGCAGCTCGCGTACAGCACAAATGGTTCTGCGTGCTGCCTATGGCACGTGTGCCATAGGTTCACCATCACGGGTCTAGACTCTTCTTAAAAACCTCCAGTGATGGAGCACTAGAACTTCTGAAGGCAACTTCTGTTTCACTGGTTAATTGTCCTCACTGTTAATTGTCCTTAATTCCAGATTGCTTCTCTCTTTGATTGTTTCCAACCATTGTTTCTTTTCCTGCCCTCCAGTGCTTTGGGGAATAAGTTGACCCCCTCTTCTTTGTGGCAGCCCCTTAAATACTGGAATACTGCTATCATGTCACCCCTAATTCATCTTTTCTTTAGACTAGCCAAACCCAAATTCTGGAGCTGTACTTCATATGGATTAGTCTCCAGGCCTTTGATCATCTTAGTTGCTCTTCTCTGCACTTGGTCCAAAGTCTCAACATCTTTTTCTGTAGCATGGTGACCAAAATTGGTTGCAATATTCCAGGTGTGGTCTTACTAGGGCTTTATAAAGAAGTACTAGGCCCATCCCTTATCCATCCTGGGGCAAGCAGAGAGGAGAGGATAAGGCAGAAACATGGTCCACTCGGGAGGAGAAGGCCTTGATCTTCTTCATGGGCTGCAGCTGTGACAACTGAAAAAGAGGACGGACATGCGTACAGGCGAGTGCTGGAAACAAAGCATAGAAATATCTCTAGTTGATGGTTCTTCTCTGAGTTTGGCATCCTTCCCAGTGTGTGTTATCTGTGGATGTCCTCCAGCCCTTATCTTACCTGGTTTGTGTTGCTTTTTTTCCTTCTTCTTGTAACTGTTTGTATGGGAGTTTTTTGTCTTCCGTCAAGAATATTCAGAGCTTGGAAGCAAAGTGAAGGAATAAAAGGGGCTTCACCTGTTTTCTGTGACTGTGTTTGTTTTGTATCCCACCCTGGTTCATCATATCAGGATTGTATTAACTTGTTTGGCGGCTGCTGCACCTAGCAGTGGCTCATATTCAAGTCATCATCCACTAAGACTCCAAGGTCCCTCGCACAGTTACAATTGTTGGGAGAACAAGCCAAAGAAACTAAACAAGCCCTTTGGAGGAAAATGAGCACAATAATCTTAAAATAGCTGAGAGCTTCCTGAATGAATGGGAAGAAGGCCTGTCTTAATTTGGAACTGTAATGTACAATCGTCTTCCTTCCTTGTTTCTTGGAACTGGATACTTCCTCAAGAGGGCAAACACTTCCCTTTTTCTCTTTCTTCTTACCCAGCTTCATCTTTTCAGTAACATGGATGAGGGATCTGGTGGATCTGAAACAGCCAACATCTGGGTATATTTTTATCAGTATTCCCTGGAAACCACTATAAACATTTGCTAAACTGGTTAAAAATAGTCTCAGCAACAGGTTGATAGGCAGCCTTTGAAGCCAACTTGTTGGGTACAATTTCGCCCCTTTGGCCCAAGCAATAAATTTCTGCAAACATCCAGGGCAGTTTTGTTCTTCTGATTTGTCTAACCCAGGAGCTGTCAAACTTGGCAAGTTTAAGGCTTGTAGACTTCAACTTCCACAATTCCTCCTCCAGTCATGTTAGCTCATAGATAGGAACCAGTTGTCAAGCATCCTAATGTCCATCACATGACCAAGGGGATGTTGCAGTGGTTATAAGTGTGAAAAATGCTCGAGTCACATTTTCAGCACCATTGTAGCAATAGCAATAGCCCTTAGACCTATATACAGCTTCACAGTGCTTTTACAGCTTCTCTAAGCAGTTTACAGAGTCAGCCTCTTGCCCCCAACAATCTGGGTCCTCATTTTACCCACCTAAGAAGGATGGAAGACTGAATTAACCTTGAGCCAGTAAGAATTGAACTGCTGGGAGTGGGCAGAGTTAGCCTGCAATAATGCATTCTAACCATTGTGTCACCACAGCTCTTCCTTCCTTCCTTTCCTTCCTTCCTTCCTTCCTTCCTTCCTTCCTTCCTTCCCACTTACCAATAGCACTTAGATTTATATACCGNCTTCCTTCCTTCCTTCCTTCCTTCCTTCCTTCCTTCCTTCCTTCCTTCCTTCCTTCCTTCCTTCCCACTTACCAATAGCACTTAGATTTATATACCGCTTCACAGTGCTTTCCAACCCTCTCTAAGCAGTTTACAGAGTCAGCCTCTCACCCCCAACAATCTGGGTCCTCATTTTACTGACCTCAGAAGGCTGGAAGGCTGAGTCAACCTTGAGCCAGTCAGAATTGAACTGGTGACAGTCAGCAGAGTTAGCCTGCAATACTGAATTCTAACCACTGTGCCACCACAGTTCTGTACAGGTAATCCTTGACTTTCAACCATTCTGTAGATACGTACAATAGCACTGGGAAAAAAAAAGGTTTATGATCAGTTTGTGCACTTACAACTGCAGCAGCATCTCCCATGGTCACAGGATCAAAATTTAGATCCTTGGCCACTGGCATTATATTTACGACGGTTGCTCCCTCCCGGGGTCATGCAATCACCCCTTGTAACTTTCCCAGCTGGTTTACAACATGCAATTTCAATGGGGAGGAGTGAATCCAGATTCACTTAATGACTGCCGTGATTCCCTTAGCAACTGTAGCAACAAAAAAGGGGTAACAAAATGAGGCACAATTCACTGAGCAACCCTCTGGCTGAGCAATGGAAATATTAGGCTCAATTACTATCGTGCGTCCAGGACTACGTCGATCTGGTGGTGGCGGCTGTCCCCATCCATGTCAAAAGTGGGTGCAAAGATGTCCTATCTCCTTCTGATTGTGCAGAAGACCACGAGAAATTGGTGGCACTCAAATCCACGTGACAAGCATTTCCTTTCCTAGCTGCTACTCCTGATGGTTTCCCTCTCGGACTCATCTGCCTCTTGTTTGCCCCTCTCCCCCTCCCCTCCCCTCCCCATTGCCATATATTTCTGTTTTTTTAAAATGTGGGAGGGGGAGGGAGTGTCCCCCCTACATTCCACAGGTGGGATCTGCTTTCATGTCCTCAGGAAGAATGCCAGCTGGGGTCAGTGATATATGGAGGCATTTGCTCTGCATCTCCTTCTCTTGGGATGTGTTGCTGCCGCCTTTGAAGGAGCAATCCCGGGCAAAGGAGCACATGGAAGCCATGTGGTTTGCAACCCTTTGCATCTTGCAATTGGGGGTGGGTGAGTGGGGAGAGGGCAGGACTTGTTCTCCATGGCTGGGCTAATCGATTGCACGTTTCCAGGCCCCCTCGAATCCTGCAGCAGCCTCTGGGCTCTGTTCAGAGCCAAACGTCTGGTGATTTTCCTCCTTAGAACATCTCCTTTTCCTTCTCTAGACCGCAAACTTTGGCCACAGCGAAAGCCTTTTGAAAGCAAGAATGAACCACAGACATTTTCCACTGATCCCTGCCAATGTTTCTCCAATCCACGCTGCTTTTTGTTCTTCTGAGACCCCTCTCTCTCTCTCTCTCTCTCTTTTTTTTTTTTGTTCAACCATTGGTTTCATTGCAAAGAGAGTGCCAGGGAACAGATGGACAGAAGATTCCCAGTTCTTTCCTGGCAGGCCTTCAAGTCCATCAGAGGTCATGTTACTCAGACAGACTTAGATTCTGACCTTACTTTTACTCCTCCTCTTCCGTTCTTTATCATCTTATTCCATGTCCAGCTCAGGCATCGTGAGCCACACATCAGAGAGCTTGCAAACTCACAACTCAACCAAACATCTGTGGAGATTCTCAATCTTTCAGGTCATGGTTATCCCCAGGGTGCTTTTTTCAAAAGGCAACTGGACTTTGTTTTTTCTTTGAAAATGTTTTGCTTCTCATCCTGGAGGCTTCTTCAGATGTTCAAAAGTGGAATTGTTCAGAATTGAAGACCTGAAGTTCTTCAGATCTTCAGAACTGAAGAAGCTTCTCGGATGAGTAGCGAAACGTTCTCAAAGAAAAAAAAAAAGTCCAGTTGTTGTTTGAAAAAGCACCTTTGGGACAACTCCTACCCAACCATTTCCAACTCATAACTTATCTCTGCTGGTAGTTATTTCCCTGGTCGATATTATGCTTTATTTTTTTTGGTTCTGCTTGTTTGCTTCCTTTTCCCTAAACCATTGAAAAGTTATGGATTTGTTTCTTTAACACCCTTCCTCTCGAACAAACCCAAAGGCCGAGTCATGCCAATGGGAAGAGAAAACGTCTTCCCAAATCTTGGTGTAAAAAATGCTTTCCGTTCATTTGCACTTCCACTTCCTCCTTGGCCTCGTGATGTCCCTTTGGTTTCAAGGGTTCTAGAGATCTCTGCTTGTGCAATCCACGATGTGCACATCACTCCTCACCCCAACTGTGGTTGTGCTAATTGTCTGTGTGCAATTTTGTCTTATGCAGAGGCTAAAATTCAGCATGCTCTGGTGGAGGTAGTGTTGCGAGTGGGCACGTCCTTCTCATGAAATAACTGTTTGATGAGAAAACCAAAAAGGACTTGTGGAAAATGGGCTGTGAGGTAACCTTTCTTCAGGGGAACTGGCTTTCTACTGTTGGCTTCCGGTGTGTCTTTTTAGTATCAGACATCAAGCAAAGGGTTGAGTAGACTCCATTGCTCCAAGGCTACCAACCCAACTTCGATAAAAGGGCATGTCAATGCATTCTGCAGCAGTCCAATCACCTTATTACAGATGTCAAAGAAAGCACCTTTCCAAAAACACATGTTCTAATGGACAAAGAACCATCCTGGTAAAAATATTCAGAGAAGATATTGAGTCAGAACCATCTCACAGGTAGCCCTTGACTTACAACAGTTGATTTAGTGACTGTTCAAAATGATGGCACAGAAAAAAGGGACTTATAACAGTGGTGGGATACAAATAAATGTACTACCAGTTCTGTGCGCGTGGCTTGGTGGGCATGGCGAGGGAAGGTTATTGCAAAATCCCATTCCCTCCCCACCCCACTAACCTGCTTTCCAGCTCCATTCTCCTATGCAGGGCAACAAAAGAAGGCCCTGCCGATCAACTGGGACTCGGGAGGTGGAAAATAGATGGGGGCGGGGCCAGTCAGAGGTGATATTGGCCGGTTCTCCAAACTACTCCAAATTTCCGCAACCAGTTCTCCAGAACTGGTCAGAACCTACTGAATACCACCTCTGACTTTATAATCATTTTTCACACTTCTGACCCTTGCAGCATCTGCAAAGTCACACAATCAAAATTCAGATACTTAGCAACTGATTCCTATTTATGATGGTTACAGTGTCCCGGGGTCATGTGTTTCACTTAACAACTGTGGCAAAAAAAAGGTAGTAAAACAGGGCAAAATTCCCTTGAAAAATGTTTCACTTTTTATGTTATTATTTTATTTCATTTTAGTATTTAATGACTATGGGCCTCACTAGCAGTAGTATGCTACTGGTTCGGACTGGCTCGGTCAAACTGGTAGAAAAACAACAACAACCAACAATCAGCTGAGAGGAGGAAAAACACCATGGACAATCAGCTGAGAGGAAAAAGAAGAGAAAAGTGCAGGACTGCAGCTGTCCCTGTGCTTTTCTCTTCTTTATCCTCTCAGCTGATTGGCACTGCAGGTCTCAGGTGGTGTGTGGAAAGCTGCACACAGGCGTTAGGCAAAGCATGCCCACCAAGCCACATCCACCGAATTAGCGGTAAATCAATTCTGAATCCCACCACTGGGCCTCAGTTTATGGATTGATATTATAGTGTAGTTTGGCTACATGTAACTGACCGACTGGATGCCAAATTATGATTTTAATGTTGATTTTATCTGTTGTTTATTATTTTGTCCAAGATTTTTTAACTGGATATTCATTGAGCGTTTTTATTTGTTCGGGTCTCTGGTCTCAGACTGTAATAAACTGGATTTTAAATGTTTCACTTAGCAACAATTTTGGATTCAATTCGGGTCTCTGGTCTCAGACTGTAATAAACTGGATTTTAAATGTTTCACTTAGCAACAATTTTGGATTCAATGGTGACCGTAAGTCATAGAAATACTACCTGTATTATGAATGTCAGAGAAAAGAGCTTTCCAAAAGAGATGTTCTAATAGATGAAGAACCATTCTGGTAAAAACAATTGTGCCAAAAATATTCAGAGAGGATACGGAATCTTTTGGTAAAGGAATCCTTCATATCCCATCAAGTTCACTTCATTTCAAGTAAATGGAAGGCCACCATTATGCCACAGATATATTGACATGCTTCTTTCATTTAATGGGCATCCTTTGATGGACCCCATGGGAAGGTAATGGGTTTTTTTTTTCCATTCAACTGAAAAAGTTCTATAGCACAAATAAGTCCACCTATCTGGAAATGGCCGAGGGCCTTAACGTCAACTTGATTCAAGGGAGGCTGGCTTGGATTTCCCAAACATCGCTTGCTGATGGCTAAATGATGTGGGTATTGGAAAATTTCATGTCTAAAAATATGGGAAATCTGTGTCGGTAAGGAGTATGGCTATATGCCAAATTGCCTCGCCCTATCGCTCCCTATTTTTCGGTGGAGTGTGTCAACAATTTGGGTAGTGGATAAAGTGCCCACTCCAAATATTCCTCAGTTTGCCCATCTGGAAAATAGAAGAGGGAAGATCCTGAGAAGGACCAGGGGAGACATGAGACCAGTGCTCCAATATTTGAGGAGCTGCTACAGAGAGGAAGGTGCTTCTCCAAAGCACCCGAAGGCCAGACAAGGAATAATGGATGGAAAGTGAACAAGGAGAGATTCAAGCTGGAAATAAGGATACATTTTCTGACAGGGAGAGCAATCAACTGATGGAGCAGAAGTTGCCTTTAGAAGATGTGGGAGCTTCACCACTGGAGGCTTTCAGGAAGAGACTGGACTGCCATTTATCAGAAATGGTTAGGGTCTCTTGCTTGGGTGGGAGGTTGGACTAGATGACCTACAAGGTCCCTTCCAGCTCTGTTATTCTGTATTCTGTATTCTATTATCAGCATGAGGAAACCACCCTGATTTCCTGACAGTTAGAACTATTAACCACTGGAAGGACTTGCCTCCTGAAATCGTGGGTGCTCCATCACTGGGGGTTTTAAAGAAGAGATTGTATATTTATCTGAATTGGTAGATGGCTTCCTGCTCAAACAAGAGCTTGGACTAAAAGACCTCCAAGGCCCCTTCCGTTACCCTGTTAACCCATTCCCCCACCTCTGACTCCATCTCCATCTTCATTGCTGTGAGTGCAGACATTTCTCTGCTAAATCCAAGCCAGGAAGATCTTTAGCAGGCATGAATCTTTAATGTAAAAGATGCTCAGAGCCATAGACGAAAAGTCACATGCTAGAATATGTCAAGGGTGCTTTATTATGAATCAGGAGATGTGGAAAGAGGAGGAGACAAACCAGGAGGATGGAAAGTTTTGGTGGAAACAAGAATTGGTTGTCAATCTTCTTCCTCCTTCTTGACATTGTAAGAAGGGAGTTACATTTATTTTATATTCCATCCTTCTTAATCGGCCATTCAATCAATAACATGAAGCAATGTAATTTTGTATTAAAAATGAGGAATCTTTGGTGCTCTCTGAGTTTGATTGTTGATTGATTGATTGTTATTATTTTTTTGCAAATGTTATTCAATTAGGTAACCCCACAGTTCAACCCTAAGCTACAAACTTGCCCTCCTCTCATTAGGAAATCTATTGAACACACCTTGCACACCCACAAACACGAAATGTGAAACACAAGGTCTTCCATTATTTATTTAAGGACCCAGTGGTTTGATTTTTCATTCTTTGAAAATAAAATAAAAAAATACCCCATCTCCATGGAGACTCTGATGCCTCATCTCTCTTTGGTGTTCCTTCCTCCCTTAGCAAAATTCCGGGGAAAGATGGACAGAGTGTTCAAAAGAAAGCCCTCCACTTTTCATGAATAAAAGCATCCACTTGGATTCAGATGGACAATCCAATTTTTTTTTTTTTTTTTTTGNTTGTAAGATCCAATCAGAAGTGGTATTCAGCAGGTTCTGACCAGTTCTGGAGAAATTTTGAGTAGTTTGGAGAATTGGCAAATGCTACTTCTGACTGGCCCCGCCAACCCCATCTATTCTCTGCCTCCCATCGAGTCCCAGCTGATGGCTGGATCTTCTTTGGTTGCCCTGCACAGGAGAATGGAGCTGGAAAGCAGGCTAGTGGGGTGGGGAGGGAATGGGATTTTGCAGTAACCTTCCACCAGAAGTGGGGAGGGAATGGAGATGTTACAGTATCCTTCTCCTGCCACACCCACCAAGCCATGCCCAAAGAACCTGTAGTAAAAAAAATTTGAATCCCACCATTGGATCCAATCTGGGTCAATCACTGGGACAACAATTCCAAAAGCCTTCTGAACTTTTGGACTCATGCTGGAGTCCATCCTCAGAGAACTTGCCTTTCACTAGAACTTCTCTTTCACACATTCTGATGAGAGAGAGAAGTTCCCTGAGGATGGGCTACAGCACTAGTCTAAAGACTAAATCTCTGGTCCCAATGACATTATCCAGGAACCGCTGCATCATAAAGAGCATCTGAACTTACTGCACCTGTGCCTAGTTTGCCAATTGCACAGAGGCAGATAGAAAAGCCCTCCAGAGGGTTAACATCATTGCCCAGAGGGCCATGGGTTGCCCTCTCCCCTCTTTGGAAGACCTTCATAGCTCCTGCTGCCTTAAGAAAGTTCAAAACATTCTCAAAGATCCATCTCATCGTGGGCACCCTTTTTCTGAACTATTACCCTCTGGCAGACAGAACAGGATAACAAAAACAAGGACAAATAGGCTGAAAAACAGCTTCTATCGCAGGGCAGTAGCTCTATTGAATTCTACTGTATTGTGCAATATTAATGCGATATCAGGGGTTTTCAATTTAATTGCACAGAATGCAAAGAATACGTTTGTGTTTTTATTTTTATAGTTATAATACACACTGAAGATGGCATTTAATTTCATTGTATGAGGTACGATGACAATAAACTAAATTAAACTAAACACATACTGAATTTGCCTTCATTCTTGTGAGAAGGATGTGTGTGTTGACTGCCATCTAGTGTGTTCTGACCAGAATCCATAACTCATGTCTTTCCCTCTTTGCTTTTCTGCAGGCAGAAAGCTTTGGCATCGACTGGAGGTCGAAGTGTGCAAGCAGCTTGTGACTGGTGCGTATGAATTCATGTATTATGAAATCTCGAACATTGCCAGTATTGTGGGAAATAAAAAAAAAATTCCCTTGGCCCTGGAAATTTTCCCTTGTGTAGGCAGATATGGTCCTCTGGCATTGATCTGTAGCTACATCCGAAGCAATTATCTCTCTGGCATCTCACAGATAAAAAAATAAGAGCAGGTTTTATAACTTCCCCTAGGCTGGAACACCATTTGCTGTCCAAATCTACTTGCATTAGATATTATTATATATTCTGCTCAGAACTCAGCACCTCCTGGCCTGGTCTTTAGACTCAAAGGACCATCCAGGAGCTTTTCTTGATCATAGGGGTATTAAAAAAAAAATCCTAATATGTAAATAAAATAAATATGAGGAAAAAGGGTTCTACCAGAGCAGTGTTTTTCAAATTTGGCAACCTGACCAGCAGGAGCCCAAGTGAAACATTTTAGGTAAAGGTTCCCCTGGCACATCTGTGCTAATCTTCTCCGGCCTTAGGGGACGGTGCTCATCTCCGTTACAAAGCCGAAGAGCCAGTGCTGTCCAAAGACGTCTCCATGGTCATGTGGTCGGCATGACTAAATGCCAGAGGCGCATGGAATGCTGTTTCCTTCCTACCAAAGGAGTCCCTATTTTTCTACTTGCATTTTTTAATGTGCTTTCAAACTGCGAGGCTGGCAGAAGCTGGGACAAGGAATGGGAGCTCACTCCATTATGCAATGCTAGGGATTTGAACTGCTGACCTTTCTCATCGAACAAGCTCAGCATCTTAGCCACTGAACCACCACGTCCTTTGAACATTTTAAGAGGTGCGAATTCCCAGAATTCCCTAGCCAGTATTGTGAGCTGGAGAATTCTGGGAGTTGAAGTCCATCCATCTTAAAGTTGCCTGACTACTCCTTTCAGCCGGGCTCGCATTTTCCCCAACACTCTGAACCTTGATGGGACCAGATTCCAAATTATTGTAAAAAGGCAGGTAATAGAAACAGAATCCTTTCTTGCGGTGCCCGTATTAATCTGGATTTCTTCCATGGATCTGAAAGGACCATCCGTCCCCTCTGTTTTTTTCATTACAGGCTCTTTTCCCACGTCTGTGATCCCTTCCTCGATGATCCGCTTCCTCGGGAATATGTCCTCTACTTACGTCCCACTGGCCCCTTAGCGCGGAAGTTGACTGACTTCTGGCAGCAGTCGAAACAGCTGTGTGGAAAAAACAAAGCCCACAACATCTTCCCCCATATCACACTCTGCCAGTTCTTCATGGTGAGTCTGGAGCAGAGCACCCAGATTTTCTCCTGAATTGGCAAACACAACTTTTGAGGTCTGCATCCAGAGGTGGTATTCAGCCGGTTCTGACCAGTTCTGGAGACCTGGTAATGGAAAATTTTAGTCGTTTGGAGAACCGGCAAATCTCACCCCTTACCCCATCTCTTCTCTGCCTCCCATTGAGTCCCAGCTGATCAGCCGGGACTCCTTTGGTTGCCCTGCATACGGAGCTGGAAAGCAGGTTACTGGGGTGGGGTGGGAATGGGGATTTTACAGCATCCTTCTCCTGCCACCCCCACCAAGCCACGCTCACAGAACCAGTAGTAAAAATTTTTTAATCCCGCCACTGTCTGCATCTCACCTTCTCATGGGATATCTTGCAGTGTGAAGACAGCAAGGTGGATGCCCTCTGTGAAGCACTGCTGGCTACAGTGACCCGGTGGAGGTGCAAGTTCCCAGTTCCTTTGCCTCTGGAACTCTATACCTCATCAAACTTCATCGGTCTCTTCGTTAAGGAGGATTGTGCGGAGATCCTGAAGAAATTTGGGGCAGACTTCGCGGCGGAAGTCACCGCTAAAACTGGTGAGCATGGAACGGAATAACAGAATGACTCTTCCCGTTTAAACCCTGTGTCAACTCGTAAAACATTTCTATGCATGTTTTCAAGGGGCCATAAACAATGGGGAGTGGGGTGGAATCAGAAGGAGCAGTAGGGCAGTTTCAAACCAGAAGTACATTCCACCCTTATCTTTAAAAGATTGTAACTAGGCAACCAGATCTTCTGCCTGGTAAAATCCTTCATTGGAGAATGTGATTGATGACATCCAGCGGTGGATGTGCTTTATTATAGAATCTGATTTATGATACATCCAGGGGGGAGGGGGAAACAGGATCACAGGTGACTGTAAATTACATATGCCAGAGTTGGTTTCATTTAGGTTAATGCTGGCATGTTGCTCCTAATAAATCTTTTGAATTCTTCTGAAGCTTGGCTGGAGGCTCATGATTTAATTAGGGCAATCACCGAAACCCTGACAACCTGCTCAAATGATATGCGCTGGTGCCTTTGAAATGGCTTTCCATGACCTCAGGTAGGCATGCTTACCTTGATGCCTCCTCAAAGCCAGTTTGCTTTTGACAAGGGATCTTGAGGAACCCAAGGAAGGGTTGGCCTTGGAAAGATCCCAGAAACAGAATAACAGAATTGGAAAGGACCGTGGGGGTCTTTTAGTCCAAGCCACCACTCAGGAAGGAATCCCCATACCATGAGCCATGGTAGCGCAGTGGTTAGAGTGCAGTACCGCAGGCTACTTCTGCTGACTGCCAGCTGCCTGCAATTTGGCAGTTCGAATCTCATCAGGCTCAAGGTTGACTGAGCCTTCCATCCTTCCGAGGTGGGTAAAGTGAGGATTCAGATTGTTGGGGAGCCAGAGGCTGACTCTGTAAAACTGCTTAGAGAGGGCTGTAAAGTACTGTGAAGTGTTATATAAGAGCTATTGCTAGTCCTTCCTTCCTTCCTTCCTTCCTTCCTTCCTTCCTTCCTTCCTTCCTTCCTTCCTTGTTGATGCAGTCGCTAGGATGCAGTATTGCAGACTAATTCTGCCAACTGCCAGCAATTTGATCCTGACTGGCTCAAGGTTTACTCAGCTTTCCTCCTTCCAAGGTTGGTAAAATGAGGAGCCAGATTGTTGGGGGCAAGAGGCTACTCTATAAACCCTTTAGAGAGGGCTGGAAAGCACTGTAAAGTGGTATATAAGTCTAAGAGCTATTGCTATTTTTTTCCTTTCCTTTCCTTTCCTTTCCTTTCCTTTCCTTTCCTTTCCTTTCCTTTCCTTTCCTTTCCTTTCCTTTCCTTTCCCTTCCCTTCCTTTCCCTTCCCTTCCCTTTCCAGTGGTTAGAATGCAGTATTACAGACTAACTCTGCCCACAGTAGCAGTTCAATCCTAACTGGCTCAAGGTTGACTCAGCCTTTCATCCTTCCGAAGTTGGTAAAATGAGGTACCAGATTGTTGGGGGCAATAGGCTGACTCTGTAAACCACTTAGAGAGGATTGTGAAGCATTATATAACTCTAAGTGCTATTGCTATTTCAGAGAAATGGTTATCCAACCTCTTCTTTAAAATCTCCAGCGTGAAATCTCCACAACTTCTGAAGGCAAGATGTTCCACTGTTCTAGGTTGCTTCTCTCCTTGATTAGTTTCCACCCATTGCTTCTCATCCTACCTTCAGAGGCTTTGGAGAATAGCTTGACTCCCTCTTCTTTGGGGCAGCCCCTAAGATATTGGAACACTGCTTTCATGTCACCTCTAGTCCTTCTTTTCAGATAACAGATAATCAGAGTTGGAAGGGATCTTATAGGTCATCTAGTCCAACCCCCCACCCAAGCGGGAGAATTAAAGTAAACATAGCTTCTCAGGCAGCTGAATTACAGGTAATTCTCAACTCACAGCCCAAACTCAGGAACAGAATTTCTATTGTCAAACAAGGCAGTTGTTGAGATGCACCTGATTTTACAACCTTTCCAGCCACGGCTGTTCAGTCAATCCCTGTAATTGTAAAGTGAATCACACAGTCATTAAGCGAATTTGGCTTCCCCCACTGAGTTTGCTTCTTGGAAACCAGCTAGGAAGGTTGTACAGTGATCACATGACTTTGGGGCACTGCAACCATCAGAAATAAATGTCAGTTGCTGGGTACCTGAATTTTGAACATGTGACTATGAGGATGCTGTGGCAGTCATAAATGTGAGGACCCATCATAGGTCACTTTTTAAAGAAACTTTGTAACTTTGAAGGGCTGTTAAAAATGGTTGTAAGTTGGTTGTAAGCCAACTGTTCAATTTTGTCTTAGTGTATATTAGATTGAGGGAATGGCTAAGACACTGAGCTTGTCGATCAGATAGGTCAGCAGTTCCGCGGTTCGAATCCCTAGCGCTGTGAAATGGAGCGAGCTCCCGTTACTTGTCCCAGCTTCTGCCAACCTAGCAGTTTGAAAGCATGTAAAAATGCAAGTAGAAAAATAGGGACCACTTTGGTGGGAAGGGAACAGCATTCCATGCGTCTTTGGCATTTAGTCATACTGGCCACATGACCACGGAGACGTCTTCAGACAGCGCTGGCTCTTCGGCTTTGTAACGGTGATGAGCACCGTCCCCTAAAGCCAGGAATGACTAGCATGTATGTGCGAGGGGAATCTTTACCTTTACATTAGATTGAGAAGGAAAATGGGGGGAAATCCATGATAGCATTGAGTGGTTCCCCTTTCAATAATGCTACCAAAAAGAGGTATTTTATCTTCATTTTCTGCTTAGTAACTTCTGGTAACATCTGGTCATCCATAATGCAAAATGAAATGCTGGATCCATTGAACTTCCTGCTGTTCTCAATGATGTGCCATTGACCATCATTTTCCTTCTTGTAGATGTGCATGTGGAACCTCACAAGAAGCAACTCCATGTGACTCTGGCTTACCACTTCCAAGCCAGCCACTTGCCCACCCTCGAGAAGTTGGCTCAGAGCATTGATGTCAAACTGGGCTGTGACTGGGTAGCTGCCATCTTCTCCCGTGACATTAGATTTGCCAATCATGAGGTAAGTTGGACTTGAAGGAACTTCTTCTAAAAACCGGGAAGATGTTCTGAAATCAGGGTTGACTCACTAGGTCGGTGGTGCTTCCTTGGCAGTATTATAGAAGTGATTTGTGACTTATTCTAGGTTGGCTTCTTGGCTTCTTGGTTGAGTCAAGAGTCTTCACTTCCCAGTCTTGTCAATAGTCTTAGAATTCTGTGGTGGATTCTCAGAATTCAAATACTGCAAAAGTAGTGAAGTAGGAACAACAGAGTGGTTTGGTGGCCTAGAAGTGGAGCTCTCGCCTCACAATCAGGAGGCTGTGAGTTCGATCCTAGTTAGAGGCAGATATTTTTCTCTCTGGGCACACTGAGAATATATCTGCTGAACAAAACTACGTATTGGCAACAGGAAAGGCATCCAGCCAGTAAAACGCTTTGCTAGCTCCATTCAATTGCCCAGACTTCACTCTGCAAGGGATTATGGGGTTGTTAAAAGATGATGAAGAAGTGAAGTAGGAACAAAATATTATTTATTTGGGGGTGGGAATTCCAGAAGCTTTAGTCTTAGAATTTCTCCTGAGAATCCATGGTTAGGGGAAAAGTAGAATAGAACATAGAATAATAGAATTGGAAGGGACCTTGGAGGTCTGCTGGTCCAGAAGGAGACGATCCCATTTCAGACAAATGGTTGTCCAGTCTCTTTGAAAGCTTCCAGTGATGGAGCACTCACAATTTCTGAAGGCAAGGTTGGTAGATTGTTCTCACCATTAGGAAATTTCTCCTTGGCTTTAGGTTGCTTCTCTCCTTGGTTAGTTTCCATCCATTGTTTCTTAGTTTCCACCCATTTGTTCACATCTTCTGAAGGATTGGAGAAGGGAGCCTAAAGCAAAATATTTACCAGTCAGTGCTCAATTTCTTCTTCTTTCTCTCTTCCAGACCCTGCAAGTCATCTACCCCTACACCCCACAGAATGATGACGAGCTTGAACTCGTGCCAGGAGATTTCATCTTCATGTCTCCTGTGGAACAAATCACAACTAGCGAAGGATGGATTTATGGTACTTCATTTGCCACAGGGTGCTCAGGATTGTTGCCAGAGAATTATATCACCAAAGCCGATGAATGTGGCACTTGGGTTTACCATGGGTGAGTAGTTCCATGTTCCATGTTTTCTAGTATTTTCATGGGGAAATAACCCTAATCCTGTGCAGAAGGGGTAATTTTTTTGTGGATGGGTCTGTGAAACAGTTTGGTAGGCATTCCTTGGGAGAAATTCAAGATGAACTTGTGGATAGAAGTATGCTGATAGAAGGTCAAGATGAACCTATGGGTATATACATGGTGGTAAAAGGTCAAGATGAAGTACTGATGGAGAACTGATCTCTTTTGGATATTAAAACATCAACCTCTCAGTCTACATCTCATTTAATGGCTATAATTTGGAGTAATTTTTGGACATTGTCCAGACTGCCTAGGAGAAAGTACAGATACAGATTAATAGAGTTGGAAGGGATCTTGTAAGTCATCTAGTCCAACCCCCAGCCCAAATAGGAAATCCTACACCATTTCTGACAGATGGCAGTCCAATCTCTTCTTGAAAGCTTCCAGCAATGAAGCTCCCACAACTTCCGAAGGGAATTTCTGTTCCATGGGTTGATTATTCTCCCTGTCAGAAAATTCCTAGGTTGAATCTCAATCAATTTCCATCCATTATTCCTTGTCTAGTCTTCAGGTACCTTGGAAAATAGCTTGACCCCCTCCTCTCTGTGGCAGTTCCTCAAATAAAGTAACTCTCATCTTTGTGCTTTGTTCTTCCTCTCAAATGGCTAGCATTTTGGAAAGGAACAGTAGAATCTCCTCCTTGTGAGACAGGTTGCAAAAGTGATTTGCTCCAGATTTTAATAATATCTTCCATAAGAGAGCTGACATTTGAAAACCAGGTCAGTTATAATCCTCAGTGGTAGACAGCGATAGCCCTAGGGAGGTGACATAAGCAGTCTGATCTTCATATAGTTGTGCTAGAAAACCAACCCCTGTATCTTCCTGCATCTTTGGAAAACATTACTTTAAGTTTCTTTTTACCATAAGAATTGGTGGAGGCCAGCTGGTACCAGGTACAGGACCCTTTGGGAGCATTCTATACTTAAAGAGTTATATTCTCCACAACAGCAATAGCACTTAGACTTATATACCGCTTTACAGTGCTTTACAGCCCTCTCTAAGCAGTTTTACAGTTTTACAGCCTATTGCCCCCAAGAATCTGGGTCCCCATTTTACTGACCTTGGAAGGATGGAAGACTGAGTCAACCTTGAGCCCGTCAGAATCGAACTGCTGCTGCGGGTAGAGTTAGTCTGCAATACTACATTCTAACCACTGGGAAGGGAAGGGGAGGGGAGGGAGGGAGGAAGGAAGGAAGGAAGGAAGGAAGGAAGGAAGGAAGGAATGAATATAGCAATAGCACTTAGACTTATGTACTGCTTTACAGTGCTTTACAACCCTGAGTGATTTTACAGAGTCAGCCTCTTGCCCCCAACAATCTAGGTCCCCATTTTACTGACCTCAGAAAGATGGAGGGTTGAGTCAACCTTGAGCCTGATTAAATATGAACTGCCAAATTGCTGGCAGCCGGCAGTCAGAAGAAGTAGCCTGCAGTACTGCAGTCTCACCACTGCAGTCTCACCACTGTGCCACTGAGGCTCTTGTTAGCCATATTTTTGTTTTCTGCATTGGGTGTAGGTCATATTCTATTATGAATGCCACTATTTCCTCATCTCTCGTGATGTTCACTGATGGGGTGATGGACCGAAGAGCCCAGGAAGATCAAGGACCAGGAGAAACAGGGCCTCTCACAATTTTCTGTCAGAGTATGCAGGTAAGGAAAGTTCCCACTTGTGAGTCTCCTACTACCTGCCTCCCGGCTTTGACTGCCGCGAGTAGAGAACTCAAGCCAAGGTAGTTTTTAAGTCCTACTTTCTTCTCGTGGTCAGCCCTTAAGGATTGCCAACACACCTGGACCCCAGAAAAGATGCCTTTTTGTTTGTCGTCATGGAGAAAGAATGGATGTCGTGTTTGGAAAATACTGGCTCTCACAATGTTTTGATACCAAAGGTGAGTTTCTCTCCATTCTACAACATGATGAACCTGTGTTCATTCCTCTGTGTTTACAGGTGGCTAATTTGGAGTTCAATCATGGGGATTCACCTGATTTGGAAAATGATGGGAAGTAGGTGGGAACAAAAGCAAATGAGAAGGAAGAGAGTGTGTAGGTCCAAAGACCTTAAAGAAAGAACGTATGGTGATTTCTGAAATTCTGGAACTTCCTAGACAGACAGACAGATGCCATGGGAGCCTCTTGCAAACATTTCATTACCTAATTGGGTAACTTATCAGTGCTGGAAGGGGGTGGGATTTGCTCTCTGTCTACATACCATGTCTGAACTGATAACAGATAATCAGAGTTGGAAAGGACCTTATAGGTCATCTCGTCCAACCCCCCGCCCAAGCGGGAGACCCTACATGATTTCTGACAGATGGCAGTCCAATCTGTTCTTGAAAGTCTCAAGCGATGGTGCTCCCACAACTTCTGTTCCATGGGTTGATTGTTCTCACTGTCAGAAAGTTTCTCCTTATTTCCAGGTTAAATCTCTCCTTGTTCAGTTTCCATCCATTATTCCTTGTCTGGCCTATAGGCGCTTTAGAAAATAGCTTGACCCCTTCCTCTTTGTGGCTGCCCCTCAAATATTGGAAGACTGCTACCATCTTATCTTATACTTTTCTTATATTTTCAGTGGTGGTGAGATGTTTTTGATGGTTCATTGGGCTGTTGTTTACCTGTTAGCTTATTTGTTTGAGTTGGTAGCTGGTAGTTCCTTGATTGTGTTATTGTTTACTTCTTGATTTGTTGTTCATGGATGGAGAGAGAGAGAGGGAGGGAGGGAGGGAGGGAGAGATGATACATAGATAGATAGAGGTGATGATGAAGAGATTGATGATAGATTAGACAGACAGACAGACAGACCTCATCTGAGCCTGGAAGTTGTTTAGAACTGGGGTAAGAAAATACCAGGAAATTCTAAGGCACTAGGCCAAACTGAGAAATTAAAAAAACAACCTAGAAGAAGACAAAGGCAATTCATTTCTAAATCACTCCCATGAACATTGCATCGTGTCACCTTGAAAAACCATGGTACCGATCCCAAAATGGCCAGGCCATCCCATTAATGTACAAGAGGTGGCAACACTTGGCCAACTTTGGCTGATCTCAAAAGAACACCAAGGACAAACCAAGTTATATTTTAGAAGGAGAGGACATAGCCTCTCCAGCTGTATACACTCAAGGTCAATCCCACCACCACTCCATCCCCCAGAACTCAATTGGGGGCAAACCCTTTCTCTAACGGACCCAAGAAAGCTTCACAGATGCTACCAGGTTGAGTTGAGCTTGATTTTCATCTTGACTTTCATCATTGGGGAATCTCTTTATCCAACACTGTTCTCTTTCTCTGAACAGGAAGATACATCCGCACAAATCTGAATATGCCTCACAACTTGCCTCAACGGAGTGGTGGCTTTAGGGAGTACGAAAAGGATGCTCCCATCACAGTGTTGGGATGCACGCAAGCCCGGCTTGTGGGTGAGTTTGCCTGCTTGGGGGTTGGGGCAGGAAGGGGGCACGTTGAAAAGGTGTTACTTTGTCTTTGCAAGCTCTTTGTCTATAGCAGGGGTGTCAAACACAAGGCCTGCGAGCCACATCCAGCCCACAATGTGAGATCCAGCCAGAGGTGGTATCCAGCCAGTTCTGACCAGTTCTGGAGAACAAGTAGTGGAAATTTGGAGTAGTTGGGAGAACCGGCCAATATCACCTCTGACTGGCCCCGCCCCCATCTATTTTCTGCCTCTCATTGAGTCCCAGCTGATTGGCTGGGTCTTCTTTGGTTGCCCTACATAGGAGAATGGAGCTGGAAAGCAGGTTAGTGGGGTGGGGAGGGAGTGGGAATTTTGCAGTATATACTTCCCCTGCCACACCCACCAAGCCATACCCACTGAAACAATAGTAATTTTTTTTGAATCCCATCACTATTTATGGGAGGAGCAAAACAAGAAACAGCTGTAGCCACCAGGGAGATGGAGAAGGACATGCCCACCAAGCCATATCACGCCCACCAAGACACGTCCACAGAACCGGTAGTATAAAATTTTGAATCCCACCACTGGATCCAGCCCTTGGGACCGCCCTAGAAAATGTAAGCGGCTGACCCATGTCGCTTGCCCCGCTGTACCCATTGCATAGAGGAAACATGCCATCAATTTTGGGGGGGCGGCATCAAGCTGGCCATGCCCACCCAATCAGCCACACCCACCCAGCCACACACCCCAGATGAACCACAGCCCTGATGCGGCCCTCAGTGAAATTAAGTTGGACACCCCTGGTCTAAAGCAGAGGTCCCCAACCCTTGGCCATGGCCTGTTTGGAACTGGACCACACAAGCAGCAGGCAAGCATGCATACGCAGCTCCATTTGCATGAGTGGTGGGTACTTGTGCAAATGCGTGAAGCTGCAATTTTCCGAGTGCCTGCTGACCATGCCAATGGAGCTGTGCGGGCAAGCATGCCCACTGTGATGACCCGGGGGAGGGGAATACAAAATAAACACAGTCACAGAAAACAGGTAAATCCCCTTTTATTCCTTGACTTTGCTTCCAAGCTCCAAATATCCTTGACTGAAGACAAAAAACTCCCAAACGAGCAGTTGCAAGAAGGAGGAAATGCCATTTAAACTAAAAATGCCTATAAATTATAAAGAGTAAAAAAACAACACAAACCAGGCAGGATAAGGGATTGAAGACGTCTACAGATATCAGAACACACACTGGGAAGGACGCTGAACTAAGAGAGGAACAATAAACTACAGATATTTCCATGCTTTGTTTCCAGCAGTCGCCTGTACACATGTCCGTCCTCTTATTCAGTTGTCACAGCTGCTGCCCATGGAGAGGATCAAGGCTCTCTCCTCCCGAAGAACCCATTCTCTCCCTTATCCTCTCCTCCTTGCATGCCCTAGGATGGAGAGGGGATGGGCCTGAGTCCTCCTCTGACTGCCCAGATGGCCTCTGCCCTTCCCCAGCCTCCTCCACAACCTCCGGAGCCACACCTCGACACCCCCCCCCAACCGCTGTTCCTCCTCTCCCTCAGAGTCAGTCTCCACCAGGGGCATGACACCCACCTGCCGCTCACATAGAACTATTTCCCCTCCCCCTCTCCCCATCACTCCACAAAGCCAGAAAGAGAGTGGGGCTTCTGGTCTAAAGCAAGAGTGTCCAACCTTAGCAACTTTAAGACCTGTGGACTTCGACTCCCATAATTCCTGAGCCAGCCATGCTGTTGGACACCCCGATCTAAAGGCCCCGGCACATTCATCCTTGCAGTGCCTTGTGATCTGTTCACTAATGCTCCTGTAGCTGTTGGCATCTCCATAGCCCAGCGACAGTAAAGCCCCCGTTTTTCATACCTCCTCATGGGCTGCCTTGCTTGCTACTGGCCCAGTTTGGTTACAGCTTTGCCAATTGACAACATTTGTGCCAATGATGCCAATTGTGACACTCAGGTCAAACAATGTCACCGGCGGAATGCTATCCAATCTCTTCCCCCTCCCTAGGAATCCATGAAAATGACTTCTGCAATGCCCTACTGCAAGCCTCACATTTTCCAGAGTGACAATGTGATGACACCACTCAAAATCATCTCTTGGACTAAGCTTTTAAAAGGAATACCCGTTGGATAGGAACATTGTTTTTTGTAGAACAGTTGCCATCTAGAGGCTGAATGTGGTTACTTGCCTTGCAGGGCACAGTTTAGTAGATGGGTTTGTTCTCAAAAAATGCAAAAATGGGGAAATGATCTGCCTAAATTTATAAAGACCTACCAGAGCTTATGTGATCAGACCACTTTGAAAGCAGGAATGGCAAAGGAGCCAAAATGTTCTCTCTGGCCAAACTCAACATGAGCTAATTTCCAAATGTCTTCTCCATAAAGTCAAACGAACAGCAACTAGAATGTATTACAGTATAAATAATAATCCAGGTTGTAAGTACCTCCCAGTTCCATCGAAACTTCTAATGGTGACTCAGTGACCATTCATTAGTTGAGGACAACCTGTTCCAAAGATGATATCCGTAGCCTGTCCCAGAACATCGTGGCCCCTATGGGCACAGTGAAGATTTCTCTTTTTTAGTTCTATCCATCTTCAAGGTCTTTTTAGGGTTGGAGAATCACAATTTCCCTACCTTAAAAAAGGTAGGAAATTAGGCCCTTGGTGTGTTGCAGACCCTGCCGGGTCCTTTATTTTGAACCCATGTCTCAATACAGGTGAGGCTCTCCTTGAAAGCAACACAGTCATCCACCACATCTATTGCTCTCCATCGCTGCGGTGTGTGCAGACCGCACACCATATCCTGAAAGGTAAGTCACTGGGTGGGTTGATGTTGGCTTCCCTGAGGGACACCCATGGCTGAGTCCATCCTAGCGATGAGTTTGAGGGCTTGTTCCTACATGTCTGTAAAATTATCTTGCCTGGATGTTTAAATCCAGCCAGAATTGTGTTTTATGCACACGTAACAGGCAGTTGATAAAAACATACAGCAAAGAGGCCAAATTTGCTCATCGGAAAGGAAACACAAACAGTTGCAAATGGCATGAAACACTGGCCTCAAATTAAATTTTTATATTATGCTTCTTTTTTTCTGTCTTTCTTTCTTTCTTTTTCTTTCTTTCTTTTTTCTTTCTTTCCTTCTTTTTTCCTTCCCCCTTTCTTTTTCTTTCCACCCTTCCTTTCTTTCCTCCATCCCTCTTTCTTTCCTTCCCTCCCTCCTTTCTCAATCACTTTTTTCTTCCTTCCTTCCTTCCTTCCTTCCTTCCTTCCTTCCTTCCCTTCCTTCCTCCCTCCCTTTTTCTCTCTCCTCCCTCAATATCTCTTTCTTTCTTCTCTCTCCCACTCCCTCTCCCTCCCTCCCTCCCTCCCCCCCCCCTCTCTATTAGGCTTGCAACAAGAAAATAACCTGAAGATTCGAGTCGAGCCAGGCTTGTTTGAATGGACCAAATGGGTACCAGGGAATTCTCTGCCAGCCTGGATCCCACCCCCGGATTTAGCTGCAGTCAATTTGAGTGTCGATACAACGTACAGGTAGGTGCAACAGTTGCAGGCGTTGGGTATGTTTGGTTTAATGAAAAGAAGGACAAATCAGGAAACTAATCAAGGAGAGAACCAACCCACAGTTAGAACAATTAACCAGTGGAACAACTTGCCTCCAGGAGTTGTGAATGCTCCAACACTGGAAGTTTTTAAGAAGAGATTGGACAAACATTTCTCTGAAGTGGTATTGGGCTTCCTGGTTGAGCAAGGGGTTGGACTAGAAGACCTCCACGGTCCCTTTATTCTCTTATTTGTTTGTATTTATTTATTTTGATTGATTCCTGTGGCTGCCCATCTCACAAAGCCAGTTCTTGGAGGTTAATGGAGTGCAAAGTAATCAGAAAAAAAAACCCAAAAGCAGAAAGACAAGAACAGAGAATGGTAGCCGAGCTTTTCCTTCTTATGATACTTTGATTTTTCGCTTTGTTTCTTTCTTCTTCTTCTTCTTCTTCTTCTTCTTTTTATTTTAACCTCCACAGACCTCATTTAGCTGTGAACAAATTAGGAATTTCCGAATCCTATGAAACCTACATCAGCAGAAGTTTTCAGGTCACCAAGGAAATTCTAAGTGAATGCAAAGCTAAAGGCAAGTATAATTCCATCCTGGCGAAGAGAACAGTAACATTAGATTACGAGAGTCAGGTAGTCCTTCACTTACAACAGTTCATTTAGTGACCATTTACAACGGCACTGAAAAAAGCAACTTACGACCCATTTTTCACTCTTACGACCGTTGCCATATCCCCACAGTCACACAATCAAAATTAAAGATGCTTGACAACTGACTCATATTTATGATGGTCACAGTGTCCCCAGGCCATGTGATCCCTTTTTGCGATGTTCTGGCAAGCAAAGCCAACAGGGAAAACAGATTCGCTTAGCAACCATAGTAAGTCAAGGACTACCTATGTATGCAACACTGCCACTCAAGATACAGTAGGGCGGGATTGTAAAGACAAGGCAGAAGAGAAAACCATCATCCTGCTTTACGATAGGAAACTCATGAACATTGTAAACAGACTTTCTCTCTTAAAAAATAGCAGAGCTCTCTATTCTGTTATGTACAAATTTAAGAAAAAAATAAGAAGGGCTGTCCCATGTAAAGAGGCGCTCTTGGGGAAAGATGCACAAGAATTTATTGTTGCTTAATTTCCTCCCAATGATTGTGTGGATCTTGATTTAAACTCATTTAATTTTGACCAAAAGAATTAATCCATTCATGATTAGATAGCTGGTGTCTTCCCCATTTCAAATGTCTCAAACCTTATCTCTACAGTGAGTTGGGTTGGTTGCGTTGGGTTGAGTTAGGTTGCCTTGCACTGTGTTAGGTTTGATTGCATTGTGTTGGGTTGGGTTAGGTTGCATTGGGTTATGTTGGGTTGCATTGTGTTGGGTTGTATTGAGTTGCATTGTGCTGGGTTGTGTTGAGTCACATTGGGTTGGGTTGGGTTGCATTGGGTTGTGTTGGATTGAGTTGCATTGGGTTGTGTTAGGTTGAGTTGCATTGGGTTGGGTTGTGTTGGATTGCATTGGGTTGTCTTGTGTTGGCTTGGCTTGCAATGCATTGGGTTGGAAAGACACCTTATGAAGATGGTTATGTTGAATAAAGGAAGGAGAGAATGGAAATTCCACCAGAGATTGTGGAAAATCAAGATAGGAAGAAATTGATTATAAGTAGACACAAAATCATTGTCTGTGTGTAGTGGCTTTCTATTTTCTCAACTTCTCACTATCTTCAGCTTAAAAGGACAGCATCTTGGAGCTACTTTGAACTAGAAAACCCATCTGCCTCATCAAACCCACATCAAAGCTTTGCTTCTGTGCCCCAGAGAGCTCATCCCTGGGAAACTTAAATCTATATGATTCTGTGTTTATCTCTTGTTGTTGTTGTTGTTTTTTTAACTACAGGGAATAACATTTTGATTGTTGCGCACGCATCCTCCCTGGAGGCCTGCACTTGCCAGCTACAAGGACTGTCACCACAGAATTCGAAGGATTTTGTCCAGATGGTCCGAAAGGTGATTGACAGGCTGACAAGATAAAACTCTTTAGATGTAGTTTTGTTTGTCCCCAGATGAAAATCTTCTTACAAGTCCAAACATGCTTTATTCAGTCAGACATAATCCCTAAGCTTATTGTCTGAGCACAAGAAGCACATGAGCAGGGAAGATTGCTGAAAAGGGATTGTCTCATACCTCATTTGGACAACCAGTTGATGGGGCCCATGAAATTGTGCACATATTTGCACATTTGCAGAGCAATTAATCCTGACTGAGCATAATAGACTTAGCATTTCGAAAAAGTCATTTCAGCATCCACTTCTCTTTTGCACTTGCATTTTCAACATATGTGTTGCTTCTGCGCTCCTGAAAGAAAATTGTGATTGTGTAGAGGAAGTGCATGGCTAAAAGGTATTCTCTCCCCTCTCCAAACACAGTCTAAATAATATTATTTGACCATTCATGCTGAAATCCAGTTACTGGCATGCAACTTCTTGGCTACATAGAATAACTTAGAATAGAGTTCAGAGGGACCTTGGAGGTCTTCTAGTCCAGCCCCCTGCTCAAGCAGGAGAACCTATATTATATCAGACAAGTGACTGTCCAGTCTCTTCTTAAAAACCTCCAGTGATAGAGCCTCCACGATTTCTAGAGGCAAGCTGTTCCACTGGTTAANTCTTAAAAACCTCCAGTGATAGAGCCTCCACGATTTCTAGAGGCAAGCTGTTCCACTGGTTAATTGTCCTCACTGTTAGAAAGTTTTTCCTTAATTCCATGTTGCTTCTCACTTTGATTAGTTTCCAACCATTGTTTCTTTTCTTGCCTTCTGGTGCTTTGGAGAATAATTTGACCCCCTCTTCTTTGGGGCAGCCCCTCAAATGCTGGAATACTGCTATTGTGTCACCCCAATTTTTCTTTTGACTAGCCAAACCCAACTCCTGCAGCCGTTCTTCATATGGTTTAGTCTCCAAGGTCTTTGATCATCTTAGTTGCTCTTCTCTTTCCTTTTCCCAAGTCTCAACATCTTTTTTTTTGTAGTATGGTGACCAAAATTGGCTGCAGTAATCCAGGTTTCAGAAGAGAATATAAAGTTATGATAGAAAGTTTAGAGACCATTGTCTAATGATGAAAGGTAATCCTCAATTTACATCTATTCTGTTCAAGGTTTTTAAGAAGAGATTGGACAACCACTTGTCAGAAATGGCATAGACTCTCCTGCTTGAGCAGAGGATTGGACTAGGACAGGGGTCACCAACTTTTTGGACCTCAGGGACCACCAAGCTCATAATATTAAATTCCACGGGCCAGAGACCCTGGGAAAATCCCCCCAAAGTCTACAGGAAAATTCCATACCCCATTTTCCTACCGATCAATCATTCTTTATTTGGGATCGCAGGATTCCGTCTCCAGCTCTGTTCTCAGGGGGAGAGAGAGAGAGTGGGGGGGGGGAGGGAGAGAGAGGGAGAGAGACTTTTGGCTTCATGCAAGGAAAGCAGCAAAAGCAGCAGAAGCCTTTCTTTCTCTCCACCAAACTCCGCCTGAAATGAGTCTTTGTGAGATTTGTCATGCTGGCACAGCCTCTTGGAGCAGGATGCCTTGCAGAATCCCAAAGACTCATTTCTGGTGGAGTTTGGGGGAGAGAAAGAAAGACTTTTGCTGCTTTCCTTGTGTGCAGCTGAAAGCAGAAGAAGAAAGAAGCAGCCCGGTGGCCAGGCCACGCGCGTGGGGTGAGTGGGGCAAGTCCCCCCCTCTGCCCTTTCCCCCCTCCCCTCACTACTTCGTGTTGTTCGCAATGCAAGTGACACAAGGCTTGTGTTCCCACAGGCCCTGTGGGCAGCTCAGCCTTGTGTTCCCACACAGCCTGGATTAATTGCTTTGGGGGTGACATTTCTCTGTGGAGCACCAAAATTTTCTCATGGACCACCAGTGGTCCCCAGCCCGCTGGTTGGTGACCAAAGTACTAGATGACCTTCAAAGTCCCTTCCAACTTTGTTATTCTGTTAAATATTTTGCTGATGTTTTTTTTTTTTCCCTCTTCAATTCAGATTCCCTACTTGGGCTTCTGCTGTTGTGAAGAGCTTGGAGATACCGGACTTTGGCAACTCACCGACCCACCCATCCTGCCTCTCACTCATGGACCAACTGGTGGATTTAACTGGAGAGAAACTCTGCTCCAAGAATAAAGCCAAAAGGGTGGGGGTGGGGGGGTTTGAGTCAGAAGGACAGGGAAAAAAAGCTTTCTTAAAAACTGGAGCACATCTCTCACCTCCTCGAGAGTTTTTTTAAAAAAACAAACAAACAAACAAAAAACAGAAAATATTGATGGTGGAGAAAATTACTCCTAACCCTGGAAATGGCTTTAAAAATAACACTTAAGCATATCTGCCACTAAATGGCACTCCTAGGGAAAAAAATAGCAAATATAGCATCTGCTTGGATTGTGGAAAAAAATATAATGTATTCCAACTTATTTTCATTCTTTGTCTCTTCAATCTTCTGTCCAGCAGATAAGTCTCTCTGATGTAAGCCATTGACTTTTAATGTATATCTCTATGTATGTATTTTTTCATTCAATGTTAGTCTTTTTATTTTTATTGGAGTGCATTTTGTTCTGAGCCATTTTGGATCAAGGGCACTCTAATATATCAAGCAAGATCTCATCCCTTGTAGGGATGTGTCTGGAAGAAAATTATTTTTCTGTGGAAGAAAAGTTCAGGTCAAAACAGAGAAGGTTGCGTAACATAACGGTATATTTAATTTTCCTAGCATGGCCAGGACAGGGTTATCAAACTGATATTTGAAATGAACAAAAGGAATCAGAATGCAAAAAAAAAAAGGAGAGATTTTTGCACAGGGAAACCTTGTTTGCACACTAAAGAAGTCAAGGTAATCTTTGACTTATAACCACAACTGAGCCTCAAAATTCTGTTACTAAGCAAAACAATTGTTCAGTGTGTTCTGCTCCCTTTTTTACAACTTTCCTTGCCACAATTTAGTGAAATGCTGCCATTGTTAAGTTTGTAACTCGGTTATTAAGTGAATCTGGCTTCCCCACTGCCTTTGCTTGTCAGAAGGTTGCAAAAGGGGATCATGTGACCCCAGGATACGGCCACCGTCATAAATATGAAGCCATTTGCCAAGCGTCTGAATTTTGATCACGCTGCAATGGTCGTAAGTGTGGGAAATGGGCATTAGTCACCTTTTTTTTTTCCAGCGCCATTGCAAACTGGGAATGGCTACTGAACAAATGGTTGATAACAACTGGCTGCGCTATCTCGCCAAACTGAGAAACCTCAAGCGAAAACAATTGTCTCGTTAGAGACTGGAGAAACTCTCTACTTTATGGGTAAGGATGTCTTTCAGCCATGATCAGCACCTTTTGGTAATTAAGAGTCAACGGTGTTGAACCTACAACGTAAAGATGGGCAGGTTGGGTGGGCACGTTGAACGTGCAGTTTCGTGGTCCTTAAAGCCATCGTCTTAAACCTCACAAGTCAGCTCTTCCATGCATTTTTCTTTTCTTTTTCATAAATATTTCTCAGAAAAGTCACTGTTAAGTCCTCCTTTCATCAATTGTGTCAGGGCTTCCAACAAATCCACCCCCATTCAAATCATAAATCTTTAGCCACATCTCTCAGAGTAAAAAAAAATGATTTATTAGGAGTGACCATCTCGGCGTTAGCTGGGTGCAGCTGACTCTAAAATACATCATTCATTTCCTCCTTGAGCCTGGTTTTTCCCCCACCCCCTGGATGTATATTCTCCAATGGGATACATCCATAGCCAAGAGTCATCAATCATACTCTCCACTAATATTCCTGCGCACCGACAGCTTTGGGCTGCCAAGGTGATTATCTGAGGCATTTAAGGAATGTACTGCTTTCCCCCACTCCCTTTCTGCTGACAACTAAAAAGACCAAAGGAATATTTTTTAGTTGACAGATTGGGCTTTTGCCTGCAGGACAATGATTGTTTTCTATAAATGTTTGTTCTCCTCTCCCACGTTTTCCCCCCTCCCTTATGCATCAGAATATCAACTTTTCAAACTTCACAAGTGTCTTACAATGATTAGTACCTGCAAAGGTTTGAATGGTCTCGTTTCATTCGTTTTTGTATATTTCGTCCTAACTGGTATTTTTGGAGGGGCAGTGAGCAATTTGGAGTTCCCTGTGCAAACCAACAAATGAAAATGTTCTCGCTTTGTGGAGGTTTGTACACGGAGCCGGTCCTATCCCGAGGCAGAGGAAAGCAACCACCTTAGATGGAAGGGCTTCCGTCTGTGACTCTTGAGACATAACGAGGGAGAGTTCCTATCCTGGAGGATGATCTAAGCATAATTGCTACAGGATCAGCTCATAGATAAACTCATGAAACAGGCAGGATCTGGTCCTGGATATATCTAGTAATGGGATTGAACTGGATGGTAATCTTGAGTATTCAAAATAATTGTGGTGCCTGTTGTGGTTTCCTGCTGTGAACTTGGGGACCGGGAATTATAGAGGGGAGGTTTTGCTAACAGAACAAGCTTTTTTTTTTTTTTTGTACTTCGTAACTTGATATAAGAGAGGTTGTATCATTCAAAGGGCACTCAAAAGATGCGAGTTCAGAATTCGCAGATATGGGGGTCCCTAAGATTCAAATAGGCCAGTTTCTCAGTGCCATTTTAAGGTTTGTTTAAATGCTACGTGGAATTGATCAACAATTGATTTATGCAATTGTTTGAAAAATGCAATACTTTTCATGCATTTAGGATACAACTTTTACCTTCAACTATGTTCAAGGCCAGTATAAAAACTCCAAGGAAGCATTTATGTGTGTGTGTGTCTGTTTGGGACTATAAACATAGTTTCATCAGACATGAAATTGACCCTAGCCAGATACAGCCTCTGACAAATAAGTTACGCCAGCGCTAACTTGGTTAACTATGGTTCATACATTACTGGTAGTCCTCCATGTACGAGCACAATTGGGAGCAGAGCTTCTACTGCTAAGTGATGCAGTTGTTAAATGAGACACACGGTCCTTTTTCTATCATTAATTGAATCACATGGTCATTAAACAAAACCAACATCCCCCACTGAAGACCCCTTGGGAAGGTCGCAAATGGCCATCACATGGGATGCCTGCAACTGTCATAAATATATAGCAGTTGCCAATTTTGATTGTGTGACCGGTTGTAAGTCATTTTGTCAGTCCTCCCTACAGTTGCTAAACAAATGGTTGTTAAGTCAAGGATGACCTATATTCCTTCATGCAGTGGTGGTGAACCTTTTTGTTGTGGTGCGCCGAAAGCACCCAAATGCAATGAGCACCGCCTCCCCCCTGCGCATGCATCAGGAGGCTGAAAACGGGCCCATTTCGGCACTTCCAGTATTTCCAGAAGGCCTGTTTTTCAGCCTATTGAAGCTGCACAGGTTTCCCTCAAGCCTCCAGGAGGGCGAAAATGGCCTCAAACGGGTCAAAAATCAGCTGGGAGGCATGCACATGAGCAGTGCAGGTAAATTTGGCTGTGGCTCGCATGCCCACACAAATGGCTCTCCTTGCCACCTGTGGCACACGTGCCATAGGTTCACCATCACGGCCTTAGTTCTACAAGTGGCTTAAATGGTGGAACGATCCGCTTCAATTCCACCGGAAAGATTGTACTACCCTAAAGTAACGATCGAAACGATGCTCTCTTTTAATCCGCCTACCAAAGTCAACCCAACTGCCGAGATGAATCTTTCTTCAACCGCAGTGGCGATGTGGTTCCGTTGCCACCTCCTTCCTGACTGCACCTCAAAAGGCTCAAAGACTAGTTTAGGTAGCACCAAGTCAGTTCTTTGGTCACAGAGCTTATGCCTCCCAAACCTTGGTTGGCACTTTCCTGAATTCTGCCAAAGGGTAGGGCCAGCCAGCCCTGAATAGAGCTGCCACGTGGCTGGCCAATTCAAATAAATAATAATTGCCATTTGCATCTTACATAGATATTTATAGAATAACTTTGCTTTAAAAAAAGGAGCTTCTGCCAAGGGTAGCAGAGGACACTGCACCGATCCCTGAGAGCTCCTTGTGTGCAATATGTAAATTTACTTAAATTATGTACATTCTACCCATGTAAAAGTGAGCAAGGCATTCTGAAAAAACGTTCTTTTTAACCAGGGATGTACAGTCGAGAAGTTGCAGCCGAGAGCAGGAAGAGCAATTGTAGGCCTTGTATGTTCTAGTTGGTTGCTGCTAGTATTTTTGGGAATGTATACATATGTGTATATACACACACACCTGCACATACATACATACATGTGTGTATGTATGTAATTTAAAATATTTTTGGCTATGTACAGATATTCTAAAAATGAGAGTCTAGCTTATTCAGGCTGGTTTTTCTGGAAGAGTCTTTGTGATCTTTGAAACCGTGTTTGACAATCAACACCGACCTATTGTTGACTGATATGTATTTAATTGGGGTGGGAATTGTAGGTTTGTTTTATTTTTATTTTTTTTTTGCACTGACAGCTTGCAGGTTGTTCATACTTAATGATGTACTGTACAAAAGAGAAAAAAAATGTTTGCATAGCATCATCCCCAAAGTTGGTCAATCCTTCATGTATCAAACCTCGTTCGCTAAGTACACGTTCCAGAGTCTTACTCAGTTGTTACTATTGATGCTTCTGTACGGGCGATTGGATAAATGTCCATTTTTCCCCCCACCAAGTAGCTCTTTTATAGCATGTTAGTGATTTTGCGCACTGATTTGGGGAAGGGAGACCTCTCAGATGTGATAGGGCTGTTTTCCCAGCCAGTACACCTCTCTTGAAAGGAAACTGCTGAATTCAGGGAAATGGGAAGCAAAGAATCTTAAAAAAAAGAATGACATGCAAAAATATATATTTTGGGAATCTTTGGGAAAGGTTTACCTAATCTCCTTCCCACAACCAAATATTAGTTTTTTGTTGTGTTTTTTTGGTTATTGTTATTGTTGTTGTTTTTTTAAAAAAGAGTTTGCATGGAGTTTGGAGTGGACTAAGATTTTCTGTTAAAGGGATTGGTGCTAAATAAGCAACATCCTGTTTATAGTTGCTTTAGGTTTTTGAGAGAGTTATCTGGTATGAAAGAGAAATCCTATGCCTCCTTTTGCAGATTTTTCATTTGGATGTGAATTGTGTGTGTGTGTGTTAAAGGAGAGAATTGCTGCTTAATTTTTTTCTGTTACTGCTCAATTTCCACATGTTGTCATTTTAAAAGAAATTGATCTCAATAAAAGAAATAGGTCTCAGTTTCTCACAACCGCACTATTCAAAGTGTACATTTCTTTATTTGTGTTCCTTCTGCGAAAAAGTTTTCACTGTCTCCCCACAATATTATTTGGTGCAAGGTCTGGGAACAATTAGAATATAATAGAATAACAGAGTTGGAAGGGACCTTGGAGGTCTTCTAGTCCAACCCCTTGCTTAGGAAAAAAACCCTCTAGCATTTCAAACAATAATCCAATCTCTTCTTAAAAACTTCCAGTGCTGGAGCATTTATAAATTTCTGGAGGCAAATTGTTGCACTGATTAATTATTCTCAATGTCAGGAAATTTCTCCTTAGTTCTAGATTGCTTCTCTCCTTGATTAGTTTGCTTCTTGTCCTGCCTTCAGGTGCTTTGGAGAATAGCTTGACTCCCTCTTCTTTGGGGCAGCCCCTAAGATATTAGAACACCGCTATCATGTCACCCCTGGGCCTTCTTTTCATTAAACTAGACATACCCAATTCCAGTTAGAGTTCTTTATACGTTTTAGCCTCTAGTCCCCTAATTGAGCTAGCATATGGTGATTTCCAATTTGGCCAAAACAGCAACTAAAACAGGATACAGTAGACCCATTCTAAACCCTTTCTAAAAGGGTACAATACAAATAAATAGGGATAATATTCTCCCTTTCCCATTGTAGCTAAGGAACAGACATTGCAAGTTGAATAAAATTTATGAGAGAGGGAGTCCCACAGACCAAAAAGGGATTTAAAAAGACGATGGTTAAAGTTTAACAGAGTTGGAAGGGACCTTGTAGCTCATCTAGTCCAACCCCCACCAAAGCAGGATAAATGGCAGTCCAGTCTCTTCTTGAAAGCTCCTACAATTTCTGAAGGCAACTTCTGTTCCATCGGTTGATTGCTCTCACTGTCAGAAAGTTTCTGCTTATTTTCAGGTTGAATCTCTTCTTGATCAGTTTCCATCCATTATTCCTTGTCTGGCCTTCAGGTGCTTTGGAAAACAAGTTGGCCCCCTCGAGAGACACCGTCGGGGAGTTTATAACCGTGTGACGATAGTACAGAGGGGACCAGGAAGAGAAGGGATCTGATCGGATGCCTGTTTCTTTTGGGGTTGGCAAGAATGCACTTCATTGCAAGGTGCAGGACTTTTTTATACCTCTAATTTGCAAGGACAGTCCCATTTTCACTTCCTCTGAAGTCCATCAACAGCACTAAAAAACCAATGCAAAACCTTGGGGTAGTACGTGGGATAAACATTGTTTGAATAACAGGAGGAATTAGGTAGCACTACTCAGAAGGGGTTGTGTTGGAAGCAGAATCAATCAAGTAAGTGCAACACCACATCTGTGCAAACCAAAGTGTTAGGGCAAGGTTGTTCTGACTTAGGCTTTCCCAGCAAAACCCCTTTTATTAAATGAAGGTGAATTTCTTGCATTCACCTTCAGCCAAAGGCATGGCAAACAGTCTTTCAAGGGTCTAATTAGGAACACAGACCTTATCTGGCTTGGAGAGCTGCCAAGTGAATATTTTCAAATGCAGTGCTGACAAGGAAGAGCTTAGCACAGTGTCTCTGAGATGCACAGGCAGATCTTCACACCGCTGCAATGAATGAATTGTTTCCTGCAAAAGCCCTCTCCCCTTTTGCTCCTCTTTTAATCCCTATGAGAGGGGCCATTTACTGTTCACCTGTGGCCTTACTCCCACATCGATCCTTAGTTCGTAATTCTTCTTTTCTTTTGGCAGCTCTGCGCATGCTCAGGCTGGGAACCGGCTCCAGCTGCTCCCTCGCCTCACTGCTGTCCAACTCCAAAGGCATCTGATGACTGTCAAACTGCCCTGGCCCCATCTCTGCCTCTGATGCAGAGCCCTCGTCCGAGCCTTCCTCAGCCTCCAGGATGGCTTCATGTTCCTCCCCAACCTCCTCACTGTCCGACTCTGCTACCAGCAGGCCACAACAAAGGTTGACATGGCTACTTGGAAGAATGTCCATGATTTTGGAGGGAGTACAGGGAGAGGAGAGGCTGAAACAGACAAGCCCTGGGGCTCTCTGCTGCAATTCAACATGACAATGTGTTTGCAAGTGGAAGTAACCAGGAATAGCTTGTAATGGTTATGATTAGCATCAGGGTTGAGAAAGATGATAGAGAGGGAAAGACAGAGATGATAGACAGAAAGACAGATGTCACTGGAGCATTGTGGTTCACTGAAGACAAAAATTCATGTTTCTTAAGGAACCAGCAGTTGACCTGTCCTGCAGAAATGTAATGTGGGTTCCTTGTCCCATTTGTACGAGAGGCAATTTGGGACGCACCCACCAGGAAGCTATGAGATGCATGCACAATGCATCTTGCAAGAGCTCGTAGCTGAGCTGCGCTTCAGCACTGACCACAAAGCGAAGTCTGGAACACTCTGCAGAGAAAGGTGCAGATCACCCACAAGCTTGGAGATCTGTTGTCCCTTTGTTGTGAAGGGAACTGTGACGATACGGGTGGAGGGGGAAGGAGTCAAGAGGAAGAGGGCCGACCTGCCACTGATGAAGTCATGGTACATGACTTTTGCAGCTCTGTTGAAAAGGAGATGTCGTCGGCAACCCCCTGAGATCGAAAGGAGAGAGGAAGCTAATCAAGCATCACCTCAAGATGACTGGCCTTCCTCAAGTCTGGGTGCTGGCTTTCCTGTCACTACGAGGTACGAAACCAGCATCTGCTCAAATTCCGTGCCAAGCATTTGGTTCTAGGGATATTTTGGTGGCTTTCAGATAACCAGTAGAGGATCTTGCAGCTCCTTTAGAATCAGGTTCAGCTCAGCTTCACCACCTTCAAATGGGTGTTGGGACCAAGCTAATGTTCTCCTTGGTCTTCAGGGAGTAGGGCCAGCTGGCGGTGGTTTCATTGCATGGATTCTTCTCAAGGATGAAGATTCTTTCAATGAATGAGATCTTCGGGGTCATTGGGTTGGATTACTCATGTTTCTCTCTGCTGGAAGTTAGATGCAGATTAACAGAGTTGGAAGGGACCTGGTAGGTCACCTAATCCAACTCACACACTGCCCAAGCAGGAAACCCTACACCATTTCTGACAGATGGCAGTCCATTCTCTTCTTGAAAGCCTCCAGGAATGAAGCTCCCAAAACTTCTGAAGGCAACTTCTGTTCCTTTGGTTGATTGCTCTTACTGTCAGAAAATTTCTCCTTATTTCCAGGTTGAATCTCTCCTTGTTCAGTTTCCATCCATTATTTGTTCTCTGGCCTTTGGGTGCTTTAGATAATAGCTTGACCCCCCTTCTCCTCTCTGTGGCAGCTCCTCAAATATTGGAAGACTGCTATCCTGTCTCCCCTAGTCCTTCTCTTCCCTAAACTAGCCAGGCCCAGTTCCTGTAACCGTTCTTCATATGTTTTACTCTCCAGTCCCCTAATCATACTGGTTGCTCTTCTCTGTACTCTTTCTAGACTCTAATTTTTTTTTTTTTATCGTGTGGTGACCAAAACTGGATGCAGCACTGTTGGTCTTACTAAGGGTTTATAGAGTAGTATTAGTACCTCCCTTGATCTTGATTGTATCTGTCTGTTAATACAACTTAGGATTGCATTGGCTTTTTTGGCTTCTGTCACACACTACTGGCTCCTATTTAACTGGTTGTCCACTATGGTTCCAAGATCCTGTCACAGTTACTGCTATTAGTTGCCACAGTTGTTGGGATTATAATGTTTATGATGAGATGAGCTACTCTTAGGGCTTCCTCGGTGTTCTCTGAGCTTGGTTGTTCTCTTGCAAGAAATAACCAAGCTCAGACAGCACCAGGGACCCTACATTTCAATACTAACCTATAAATATTATCCTTTACTGCAGCAACTCTGACTTTATTGTGATTTACATTAACAGAGACTTGCAAGTCTAAAGGGGCAAATCTTGTAGTGCTTCCTCTGAAGCCTGAGAAGTTAGGACGGGTTTCTGTTCAGCTTCTTTCACTGCCTATTACACAGTTGCGGACTGTATCATCTCTATAAAGTTAATACCACTTTATAATGCCTTCCTAAGGCCACATTTGGAATACTGCATTCAGGTTTGGTTACCACCATGTAAAAAGATGTTGAGACTCTAGAAAGAGTGCAGAGAAGAGCAACAATGATGATTAGGGGACTGGAGACTAAACCATATGAAGAACGGTTGCAGGATGAAAAGAAGGACAAGGGGGTGACATGACAGCAGTCTTCCAATATCTCAGGGGCTGCCCCATAGAAGAGGGAGTCAAGCTATTCTCCAAAGCACCAGAGGGCAGGACAAGAAGTAATAAGTGGAAAATAATCATGGAGAGAAGCAACTTAGAACTAAGGAGAAATTTCCAGACAGTTAGAACAATTAACCAATGGAACAACTATCCTCCAGAAGTTGTGAATGCTTCAACACTGGAAGTTTTTAAGAAGAGATTGGATAACCATTTGTCTGAAGTGGTGTAGGGCTTCCTGCCTAAGCAAGGGGTTGGACTAGAAGACCTCTAAGGTCCCTTCCAACTCTGCCATTCTATTCTATTTCTTATCTTATCCTTCCCGAGGTAGCATCTCTTCACTCCATTTCTCAAAGTCTTTCTCGCGCTGCCATGTTCATTTCTTAGATGAAAATTGTTTAATAATAAGTACATTAGCTAGTAACACCATGAATAATGATAACCATAACAACCATAATGGATAATCCCACCAACCGTGGTGGGTTGATAGCAACCATTTTAGAGAACCTCGGCTTAGAGCAATGTCTGCACTCAACTTGGGAATTCCTGGAACCAATGCTGCGTAGGTGGGAGGATGCTAGGCCAAATGTGGGAAAAATGACTGATTCCACATTTCCTGTTCTCCAACATCAATCAACTAATCAGAATAGAGCTGGAAGGGACCTTGGAGGTCTTCTAGTCCAGCCCCTTACTCAAGCAGGAGACCCGAAACAATTTCAGACAAGCGGCTGTCCAGTCTCTTCTTAAAAACCTCCAGTGATGAAGCACCCATAACTTTTGGTGGCAAGCAGTTCCACTGGTTAATTGTCCTCACTGTTAGGAAGTTTCTCCTTAATTCCAGGTTGCTTCTCTCCTTGATCAGTTTCCATCCATTGTTTCTTACCTTGCTTTCTGATGCTTTGGAAAGTAAGATAGAATTTAGAATTTATTTTTTGTTATTTCATTTATTGATTTGATTTGTCAATTGCTTACAAGATAATAGGTGTAAGTATAAGCATGAGTAAGAATACAGGAAATAGGTACGAATAACTGGGAACAATAGGACAGGAATGGGGTGAGGTCAATAGTGGTTAGTTTGAGGTTAAAGGAGTGGGGGTTAGAGGATGTAACAATTGAGTCAGGTAGTGTATTCCAGACATTGACTACTCTATTACTGAAGTCGTACTTTCTGAAATCGAGTTTGAAGCAATTTACATTGAGTTTTGTATCTATTGTGTGCTCTTGTATTGTTGTGGTTGAAGCTGAAGTAGTCATTGACTGGTAGGACATTGTAGCAGATAATTTTGTGTGCTACGTTAAGTCCAATCTTAGCTGACGTAGTTCAAGGTTGTCCAAGCCCAACATTTCAAGCCTGGTGGTGTAGGGTATTCTGTTGCAAGCAGAGGAGTGTAGTACTCCTACACTTTTAGAATACTATTACTAGTACTATCAGAATAGAATAGAGCTGGAAGGGACCTTGGAGGTCTTCTAATCCAGTCCTCTGTTCAAACAGTTGACCCTCTCTTCTTTGTGGCAGCCCCTCAAGTATGGAACACTGCGATCACGTCAACCCCTAATTCTTCTTTTCTCTACATACTTGGTTCCATTTAAAATACACATTTACATGTATTTCAACCCTGCCTTCTGTCTTTTGTTCACTCTTGGTTTTTCTAAGACCTCAAATGGAAAGGAAATGCAGAAATGATTCTGGAGCCCAATCTCTGTTGGCGTGCGTGTTTCCTTTCGGCCTCATTTCACAGTTTGCGAGCAGACCTGCAGCAGGAAACAGTGAAACTAAAGATGACCACAAATGCTGCCTCTTGAGCCCCCAGGAGAAAACTTGACAAAGTTTCCCTTTGATATGAGCATTTTGGAACATTTTATTTATTCCATCCTATGGAAAAGAGACACTCCGGCCGCAGTGACACCTTTTCACAGATAAGGTGGAGGTATCAACCAACTTCGGGAAACTCCAGTGTTTGTAGAAGTGCGAGATTATTTTAGGTGGGCGAAATGAATCAGAAAGATAGAATGGAAACAGCCCTTGGGTGGGTAGAATTCAGCCCCTGCATTGGGCTGGTTTCCCCTTGCATTTTGGATTTATTCAATCTTGGATTGGGGCTGAGGAATTTAGCTTAATTGGCAATATGGGTTTAATTGGGAGGGGTTGAGGGATAAATGGGGTGCTTTTAACCTTCTTTTATTGTGAACAGCTTGGAAGCTCATGGCCTGGAGGATGGACTTTTTTATTTAGAATAAATGAAAATGAATAAATGAATCCTTGGCATCATTTTTTGGACCTAACCATCATGTGTTTTAGTGTCTTTGGGCAAATACTTTGTAAGGAAGTCCATATCTATCTGGTTCACACAAGGCATTAGGTCCAGCCAATGGATAGGGTGTGTTCGGAGAAAATAAGAATTCAGCTGCAATACTGTGTGAATATGTATTTATCTCTCCCTCTCCCTCTCTCTTTCTTTTTCCCTCCCTCCTTCTCTCTCTTTCTCTCCCTCCCTCCCCCTCCCTTCCCCAGAAAGAGGGACAGACAGGGAAAGGGAAAGGAAGGGACGGAGAAAGAGAGAGGGAGAGGGAGGGAGGGAGAGAAAGAAAAAGGGAGACAAAGAAAGGGAAGGAGAGGGAAAGAGGAATGAAGAAAAAGAGGGAGGGAGGTAGAGGGAAAGGAAGAGAGAGAAATAGAGGGACAGAGGGAGAGAAGAGGAAGAGAAAGAGAGGGAGGGAGAGGGAAAGGAAGGGAGAGAAAGAGAGGGAGGGAGAGAAAGAGAGAGAGGGAGGGAGAGGAAAAGAGGGAGGGAGAGGGAAAGGGAGAGAGGGAGAAGGAGAGAAAGAAAGAGGGAAAGGAAGAGAGAAAAAAGAGGGAAAGGGAGAGAGGGAGGGAGAGAAAGAGGGAGGGAAGGAGAGGGAAAGAGAGAAGGAGGGAGACAGAAAGAGAGAGAAGAATACATATTGAGTCAAAGGTACCTTTCCCCAAGAGATTGGAGGAATGTAGCAATTCTGTAAGAGGCTGATGGGAGGGCACGCTTGTATTTTACTCAAAAGGACTCAAACTTGGGGTCTCCCTGGAGTGACTCTTTACAAATCCTTTTCTTCCCTAGGGATTTTTGCCCAGGTCCTCATGGAACGTCTCCGCTTGGAGGAAGGCCAGAATCTGGATCTCCACTGCGTCAACAGTAAAGGCAACACCTCCGCTCTGGAATGGAAGGATCCCAGCGGCTTTGCGATATTTTTCAACCATTGGCAAGGTAGGTCAAAGTTGGGATGAGGGTGCTGACATTTTTCCACTGGATGGAGACAAAGAGGGGATTTTGCAACAGGCTGACCTAAATCCATTTTCACGACCTGCCCTCCTGCTTGAAAACCACACTGGGGTTAGGATGTGTGAAGAGGGCAATTCTGATAGCTTGATCACTGCCTCCACAATTCTTCCTTTTCTTTCTTTTTTTTTAAATACTTAAAAGTGTTCACCCTCTTCAACAAGAAAGCTCTCCGTATGATGTTCAGTTGTGTTGAGGTACAGCTATGTCCTGAGCAAGCATGTATTGATTTATTTATTTATTTTGATGGAAGTATATGCTCACTGTGGAATCCTTGGTGCTCTCTGGGCTTGATGATTTTCTTTCAATGGTTTCACAACACAAACTAGGCAGCATGATCAATGTATCATATGCATATACCCACATATATCATGATAGCAGTCTTCCAATATTCAGAAAGAGTGCCAAGAAGAGCAACCAGGATGATTAGGGGTCTGGAGACTAAAATGTACAATGAACGGTTGCAGAAACTGGACATGGCTAATCTAGGGAAGAGAAGGACCAGGGGAGACATGATAGCAGTCTTCCAATATTTGAGGGGCTGCCCCAGAGAGGAGGAAGGGGGTCAAGCTACTTCCCAAAGCACCTGTAGGCCAGACAAGGAACAAGGGATGGAAACTGAACAAGGAGAGATTCAACCTGGAAATAAGGAGAAATTTTCTGACAGTAAGAACAATCAACCGATGGAACAGAAGTTGGCTTCAGAAGTTGTGGGAGCTTCATCCCTGGAGGCTTTAAAGAAAAGACTGGACTGCCATCTGTCAAAAATGGTGTAGGGTCTACTGCTTGGGCAGGGAGTTGGACTAGATGACCTACAAGGTCACTTCCAACTCTGTTAATCTGAGAAGCGAAACATCTTCAAAGAAAAACAAGAAAGTTCAGTTGCCTCTTGGGGGGAAAAAAAAGCACCTTTGGGACAACTGCAGTGATTCACTTGACCACTGTCACCAGAAAATGGGGCCAAACTTGTTTAACAACTTAGTAGCAGAAATTTTGGGCTCAATCTTGGTCCCAAGTCAAGGGCTACTTCCATACTCATTTTCAGTACAGGTGCCTTGTATGCCCCTTGCCTTGCCTCTTTAACAAATTCCATCCATGTTTAGGTTCATCCCTTCATACTGAGCCAGAACCAGTTCAGTGCTTAGAAGAAAGAGCTTGCAGAAAAATCCCATCCATATATTGATAGAATAGAGTAGTGTAGTGTAGTGTAGGGCAGGGTAGTGTAGGGTAGGGTAGGGTAGAGTAGAGTAGAGTAGAGTAGAGTAGAGTAGAGTAGAGTAGAGTAGAGTAGAGTAGAGTAGAGTAGAGTAGAGTAGAGTAGAATGGAATAATAGAGTAGAATAGAATAGAACAGAGTAGAATAGAACAGAGTAGAGTATAATAGAGTAGATTAAAGTAGCATAGAATAGAATAATAGAGTACAGTACAGTACAGTACAGTAAAATAGGATAGGATAGGATAGCAGAGTTGGAAGGGACCTTGGAGGTCTTCTAGTCCAACCCCCTGCTTAGGCAGGAAACCCTACACCACTTCAGACAAATGGTTAACCAACTTCTTAAAAACATCCAGCACTGGAGTGTTCACAACTTCTGGAGGCAAGTTGTTCCACTGATTAATTGTTCTAACTGTCAGGAATGTCTCCTTAGTTTTAGGTTGCATCTCTCCTTTATTAGTTTCCACCATTGCTTCTTGTCCTGCCTTCAGGTGCTTTGGAGAATAGCTTGACTCCCTCTTCTTTGGAGCAGCCCCTGAGAAATTGGAACACCGCTATCATATCTCCCCTAGTCCTTCTTTTCATCAAACTGGATATATCCAGTTCCAGCAACCGTTCTTCATATGTTTTAGCCTCCAGTCCCTTAATCCTCTTTGTGGCTCTTCTCTGCACTCTTGCTAGAATTTCAACATCTTATTTACATTGTGGCGACCAAAACTGGATGCGGGATTCCAAGTGTGGCCTTACCTTACCAATATTTATCTCTCTCTTTGAAACAGTCACAAGAGAGGGAAGGTACCAACTTCTGCATTACTCCAACGATTCGCTGTCCATTCGTCTTTCCAATGTAACAAGACATGACGAGGGACTCTTCACTTGTCTCTACTACAGCGAGAATATTGAAACCAAACTTGTGAACGTTACAGTTTGGGGTAAGATCTGAAACTCCTACCTTTCAACAAATGGCAGCTTGTGGAGATGGCTAGGATGGTTTTGAGCTGAACTGAAGGCCATTCTGGGTTCACTTAACCGTATTACTTACTTAAAAACCGCAGTGGTTCGCTTAACGATTGTGGCAAGAGTTATTTAACTGTCTCACTTAGCAATGGAAATGTTGGGCTCCACTGTAAAATATTGGGCTCCGCTGGGCTCCATAAACGGTAATCTTATAGTTCATTTGCTTTATATCTCCCCTCCAAATATGCGGGTGATCCTGTCCAGGATGGATAAAAATCGACTATTTTTTTAAAAATGGATTTTTAAATTTTTTTATCAAATTTATTTTAATAAAATGCATTTGGAGTAAAAATCTATCTAAAGATAGCTTTCCATTTAAGAGACATTAATAATTTAGTTTATTCAGCGTGTGTTAAGATATTGAGATTTGAGGGCTGACTAATTGCTGTAAGGCTGATGCAATAAGAATGAATCAGCATAGCATGGCTATTGCCTTTTTAAGACTATGTATGGGGTCCACAGAAGTCTTTACCTCTTTAAGAGGTGCTTATATAAGACAGCCATTAGAGGGAGTGTCTTTCTCTCTCGTGTCCTGTATCCATTTCAGAGTTCTCCTTGTAGAGTTAAGAAGATTGATTGCAGGTATTTGCCTACCACATATATTTCTGTATATGTCTTGTATATAAACCACTGTTAAATGTCTAAGTCTCTGTGTGCTGTGTTTTGCTCCTGGGGTGTCACGTAAAATAGTCATGCTGCAAACACTCTGACAGCATGAAATGGAGCTTAGTTATGCAGCATGAGGTGGTTTATTCTGCAATATTGGGACTGTCAACAGCGGGTCAGAGATGTAAGGTGCTCTTTAAAAATCATGATTCAAATTGAGTTGATTTATATCAAGCCTTTTTACGAGTGAGTTAAATCATGATTTAAATTGACTTGATTTAAATCAAATCCATCCTGATCCTGTCCCATTCCTTTCAACAGAAATAAAATTCTAACAGGAAGACTACAATCTAATGAATTCTCTTCTTTGTACAGCTCCACCTTCCAGACCTTTGTTGGAGGATTTGAGGGCCACAGTAAACCAAACAGAAGAAAATATTGTCTTAAGGTGTTCCACTGAGGGAAGCTGGCCTGCTCCTCAAATCACCTGGCTGCTATCAAACGGAATGGAAATCTTTGGTATGTTTCAAATAACTTTATTCTTCTTTTGGAAGTTGTGGGAGCTTCATCACTAGAAGCTTTCAAGAAGAATCTGGACTGACATCTGTCAGAAATGATGCTTGGGCAGGGGGTTGGAGTAGGTGACAAACAAGGTCCCTTCCAACTCTGTTAAACTGTATCTGTATCTTTCCAGACTATCCTTTGCCTTTTAATAGCCCTTCTTCAATAACACTGAAAAAACACTAAGCAATTACCTGCTTTAATAACAAGTTGTTCGTTTGTTTATTTACTAGTTGGGTCCATTGTATCAAGCAGTGAACTTGGTTTATAATCAGCATTCAACAAAAATAACATTAAGGTAAGATTTTTTTTTTTTTTTGCTACTCCAGATGTTTTTGGATTGCACCCAATTGCTTGCAGTATTATCTTTGCTTTCTTTTTCCATTGTCATTCTACTTCTATTTGTTGGACTTTGTGTTTAAAGAGTTCTTTCTCTTCTCTCCTGATACCTCCAGGTATTACCACATCCACTCTCCAGATATTTTAGTCTTGCTTATGCAGTTCTAATTATCCTATTTTGATATTATAACAGGATAATTAGAACGGCAGAAAAAAGCAATTGGTACCAACCTGACTTCCACTGAGGACCTGTATACTGCATGAGTCAAAAAGAGGGCTGTGAAAGTATATATAGACCCCTCACATCCTGGACATAAATTATTTCAACTTCTACCCTCAAACAACACTACAGCATTGCACACCAGAACAACTAGACACAACGACAGTTTCTCCTCCCATACCATCACTCTGCTAAATAACTTATTCTCCCAACACTGTCAAACTATTTAGTACGGCTGTATTATGATGATTCTTCTAATCTTTCCTGTTACCTATCTTCTTTCTACTTATGACTGCAACTTTGTTGCTTGTATCTTTGCGATTTATATTGTTTTGTTTACTTTCCTAATGATTTATGTTGATTGCTTGTTTCATATCCTATGACAATCACTAAGTGTTGTATCTTATGATTCTTGATGAATGTATTTTATTGATGAATTTATGATGAATATATTTTTATGAGTCCTATGATCATGATTATCACTTAGAGCTTTCATGTGCACTGATTAGCTCATGCACTGAAGACAAATTCCTTGTGTGTCCAATCACACTTGGTCAATAAAGAGTTCTATTATTATTTTGTTATCATAATCATCATCATCATCATCATTATTATTATCTCTTTTTGCATTCTTCAATGCATTTTAGGAAACACTCAACACCAATTGGAAGAAAAGAGGTTCCATTCCATAAGCAAGTTGGCCATCTATGCATTCCCCCGGGGCTCTGTCATTTCTTGTGTGATACACCACAAAGCCTTAGGAAAGAGAAATTTAACTGCGACTTTGCACCTGGACAATGCCAGTAAGTGGAGAGTTTGAGAGCAGGATTGAGAATGTGTTTAAAAAATAAACAGCATAAATAAGACCCTCTTAGGAATTACACAACCATTTAGATGTGCTGCAGCATGATTATGGGAAACTTTGCCAGCTCTTATAACTTTTGCACAACAGTTACAATAGTTCATTTAGTGAGTGTTCAAAGTTACAACGACACTGGAAAAAAAGGGATGTATGACCATTTTTCACACTTATGACTGTTGCAGGAGGGAGAGAGAGACAGAGAAACAGAGACAGAGAGAGAGACTAATCTAAATGGATCTTTTAATCTAGTAGGACTCTCACATTTTGACCTTTATATATGTTATGATTGGGCATTAATAGCCTTTCTTGTTTTCTTTTCCACATATTCAGAACAAAAACAGAAGACAGAAGTAACCTTTAGCATTCCAGCATTGTCTCCAACCAAGGAGGCAGAAACTCAAAGTTCTCATACTACCAATGGTAAGATTACAACATTGATCCTCTCTGGTATTTCTGGACATCACCCCCCAACTTGCTTCCAGTTCTTCTCCTCAACAAATCGGTTACATTTATCCTTTCTCCTTTCTATAACCCTCTTTTTCATCCCTTCCACAGAATCCAATCCAATATTCAATGTAACAGAAGGAAACCCAACCATGCAAAACCTGTTCCCAAGTACAGATATAGACGTTTGGGCAAACAATAGTAAGTTGCTCCCACATTACTCCTAATGTTCAACTGGTATGCTTTTCATTCTTTGGTCTCCTTCCTGATCTGATACCAGAGGCTTGGTGTCACAGAAGAGGTTAGAGAAGATGATAAAATTTTCATTTCAGACGATTCACTTAAAAGATATGCTCTTTTTGTGTTTCTTTAGTCAACTTTCTGGAATTAAGTGGATTAAGTGTATATGGGCATGGAATTTTTTATAAACTGAGGTTTATAAATAGTCTTTCTTGGCTAGGTAGGTACGCTCAGTACATTAAGCTATAAATCATAATTTGGATTCAGACACTTAGCTAAAGCAAAACTCATGACATTCCAGATGGGTTCATGTTGTCCTTATTGATTTGGAATGATGTTCCTAGTATATGGTAGAAATTGCCCTGAGCAGGAGGTTGGATTAGGTGACCTTCAAGACCCCTTGAAGACTATACAACTCTGTGTATTGTCCAGAACTTTCTGGAAAATAGCAAGCTGGAAAATGCTGGTGTGGTGGAGCCAGACATCTTACTCCATGGAAGCTCAGCTGGTAGAGAAATACGATCTCCCAGCTCTCATAACCCCCCAAATTTTTCTGCTGGGAAATAGAAGCTAAAGATGGCAAAACTCAAATGTTTTCTGTTCCTTTTTCTGCCCCCAAAACAGAAACAAATATGACTTACAGAGGCTTTGTGGAGGAACAAGCCAACATTTTGTTCACAGGCCTTGTATCTATTCTCCTTCTTGCTCTCTTCATCATGGTCCTTCTCTTTGTGGTGAAACTGTGGAAAGCACACAGGGACTGGAAAAAAGGTAAGAGGGGAAAAAAGAAAAATGTAATACGTATTGGGAATAGTTTCCTCTTCCACCCACATGCCCAAAAGTTTCTAAAAAGCCTGTATTCAACAACCACCAAATTTCTTGTGGTGCTTCATTGTTTTGAAAATCACTTTTAGAGGGAAACAATCTTCAATATCTTCAGAGAACAGTAGACCTTGTCTGCCACAGCAGTTGATTTTCACTTTCCTGAATTTGTATAGTAGATTTTAAAAATTCCAATGTGGTTGTTGGCAAATGTCAGTCAGGTTTGAGCCAGTTGTCAACTCGTAAATCGTTCCTTTGCCTGTTCTCGAGTTAATATTAGAAGGAGGGGGGAGAAAGGCCTGACAGAGCAGATGAAGGCTAGAAGCACATTTCATGCTTATTTTATTTGTCAATCGCTTACAAGATAATAGGTAAAAGTATAAACATGAGTAAGAATACAGGAAATAGGTATGAATAAATGGGGACAATAGGACAGGGACGTCGGCACAATGGTGCACTTATGCACACCCCTTACAGACCTCTTAGGAATGGGGTGAGGTCAATAGTGGTTAGTTTGAGGTTAAAGGAGTGGGAGTTTGAGAATGTAACAACGTAGTCAGGTAGTGCATTCCAGGCATTGACCACTCTGTTGCTGAAGTCGTACTTTCTGCAATCGAGTTTGAAGCAGTTTACATTGAGTTTGTATCTGTTGTATGCTCTTGTATTGTTGTGGTTGAAGCTGAAGTAGTCATTGACTGGTAGGACATTGTAGCAGATAATTTTGTGTGCTACACTTAAGTCTAACCATAGGCGGCATAGTTCAAGATTGTCCAAGCCCAAAATCTCAAGCCTGGTGATATAGGGTATTCTGTTGCGAGCAGAGGAGTGTAGTACTCTTTTCATGAAATATTTCTGGACTTGTTCAATTATATTAATGTCCGACATACAGTGCAGATTCCAGACTGATAAGTTGTATTCAAGTATTGGTCTAGCAAAAGTTTTGTATGCCCTAGTTAGTGATTCAATATTTCTGGAGGAGAGGCTTTGTAAGACTAAATTTACAACTCTTAATACCTTTTTGGCAATGCTGTTACAGTGAGCTGTGGCGCTTAGATCATTTGATATGAGAACTCCAAAGTCCTTGACAGAGTGAGGATCATCAATGAGGTCATAACCGCCTTGTTTGGATTTGGTGTATTGATTTTTTTTACCAATGTGTATGACAGAGCATTTGTTGGTCGAGATTTGGAGTTGCCAGATGTTTGACCATTCAGACACATAATTATCTTGTGGAGATTGTAGTCCAGGCTACCGGATCTTCTGTCCTTGAAAATCTTTCGTTGGAGAATGTGATTGATGACACCCAGCTCATGAATCTGTTTCGTTGGAGAATCTGATACATGACACACCCAGGGGGGTGGGGGAAACAGTAAATTACATGTCTCAGAGTTGGCTTCATACATGTTGCTTCTAATAAATCTTTTGAATTCTTTTGAAGCTTGGCTTGAGGTTCATGGCTTAATTAGGGCAATCACCGGAACCCTGACACCAGTATTAAACCTAGAATTAGGAAAAAGATTTCACCTGAAAATTAGGATGTCTGACTCAAGCACATGTTGGTGATGGGACAGTCATTGTACCCACTTACTTGAGTGTAAAGCCCCATTGGATTTAATGAGGCTTCCTTCCAAGTAAACATGGGACACTGTACAGTTAGTCCTTCACTTACGACTTTACCTGAGCCCAGAATTACAGTTGTTAAGTCACTGCAATTCTAACTGGAGGCATCACCTGGCTAGACCTGATTTATTTTTTACTATTTTGCTGGTGCTAGTTAACAAATGCCATGGTTGTTAAGCAAACACAGTGGTCATTAAGCAAATCCATTTGACCCAATGGCTGTAAACACAGGGCACCTGGCAAAAAAAATTGAGAGAAATTCTAGTCATGTGACCCCAGGATGCTTCAAACAGCCATAAAGGCGATCCAGTTGCAAGTACTCAAAATGTGATCAAGTGACTTTGTGTGTGCATGTCTGGGGGCAGTGTTTGGAGATTTTGAGGGGCTGCTGCCACTTCAAATCGTCATTAAGAGTCTTGCTGGCACAGTGGTTAGAGTGCAGTACTGCAGGCTACTTCTGCTGACTGCCAGCTGCCTGCAATTTGGCAGTTTGAATCTCACCAGGCTGAAGGTTGACCCTTCCAAGGTGGGTAAAATGAGGACCCAGTTTGTTGGGGGCGATAGGCTGCCTCTGTAAATGACTTAGAGAGGGCTGTAAAGGCACTGTGAAGTGGTATATAAGTCTAAGTGCTATTGCTATTGCTTAAATGACCAGTCATAAATCAAGGACTATCAATAAGTATGTGAGCTAAATCTGCCTTTTCACAACAGATATCTGGCCTAATATTCTGCACCTCATTCTTGTCCCTCCCTAATATAGAAAATAATAATGCTTCTGAACAACCCATTGAGAGTTACAGGCCTAAATCAAACAAAGCCCCTGCCAGACTCAAGAATACATGCGGTATGTATAAATGGGATTTCTTCACATTTGCAGGCAGCGCAGGGGTTGGAATAAAGAGAAGCAAATGTGAACAAATGTGCAGTTCCACTGCTACGGAATACACAGATAGACTGGGTGAAACCAGGCTTAATAGCAGTAACTGTGAGAGGGAGCTTGGAGTTTTAGTGGACAACCAGCTAAATATGAGCCAGCAGTCAAAAAAGCCAATGCAATCCTAAATTGCATTAACAGAGGGATACAGTCATGATCAAGGGAGGTACTAATACCACTCTATAAAGTCTTAGTAGGACCACAACTAGAGTACTGCATCCAGTTTTGGTCACCAGACTATTAAAAAGAGGTTGAGACTCTAGAAAAGGTGCAGAGAAGAGCAACCAGGATGATTAAGGGGACTGGAGGCTAAAACATACAATAAATGGTTGCAGGAACTGAGCATGGTTAGTTTACTGAAGAGGAGGACCAGGGGAGACATGATAGCAGTGTTCCAGAAGTTGAGGGGCTGCCACAGAGGGGAGGGAGTCAAGCTATTCTCCAAAGCACCCGAAGGCCAGACAAGGAACAATGGATGGAAACTGAACAAGGAGAGATTCAACCTGGAAATAAAGAGGAATTTTCTGACGGTGAGAACAATCCACCAAGGAACAGAAGTTGCCTTCAGAAGTTGTGGCAGCTTCATCACTTGAGACTTTCAAGAAGAGACTGGACTGCCACCAGTCAGAAATGGTGTAGGGTCTGCTTGGGGGGGTTGGACTAGATTGACCTACAAGGTCCCTTCCAACTCTGCCAATCTGTATCTGTATTTTACTAGCTGTTTTGGGGCTGAAATATGAGCTAGGATCAGAAGTAAACAGAAATGAGCTTGAAGTAGCAATGACCTGTGTCTTTATTTTATGCAGTGATCCCCTGGAGGAACAGTGAGAAGTATGTAATTCGAGAATCATCTACCAGGACGTCAAAACCTTCAGAAGGAAGTCAGGATTCTTCAGTCTTCGAAAAAGAGTTGTCCCACTTTAAAGAAACGGATATGTGACACTAAGGACAATATTGTGCTGTGTTTAACAGCAGGAACCGTCTTCTCTTCCAATTTTAATTCCTGCACTGCACTGTTCTGCAAAACGATTTCATATGAGAACCTCCTAGACTAAGATACATCTCAGAACAGTATTGCAAACAAAGTAATAATGCCCTTGGCGTAATAATTACGCCAGCTGTTATTTAGGGGTTGAAATTCCTCGTGTGGACTTAATAATTTCGGGATATACAAAGGTTATACAAAACCTTTGCCAGACCAATTCTCAAGTACAGCTCGTCCGCCTGGAACCCACATTGTATATCAGACATTAACACAATCGAGCAGGTCCAGAGGTATTTCTCAAGAAAAGTCCTCCACTCCTCTATTCACAATAGTATTCCCTATGCCTCCAGGGTTGAAATTTTGGGCTTGGACAATCTGGAACTGTGCCGCCTGTGGTCCAATCTAAGCATAGTCCACAAAATTGTCTGCTGTGACATCCTGTCAGTCAACTACTTCTTCAGCCTCAACCACAATACACAGGCAAACAGCCGATACAAAGTCAAGCCAAACTGTTCTAAACTTGACTGCAGAAAATACAACTTCAGCCACAGAGTGGTCAACGCCTGGAACGCCCTACCTTGACTCTGTGGTTACAGCCTCAACCCCTCACAGCTTCAACCTCAAACTATCTACCGTGGACCTCACCCCATTCCTAAGAGGTCCTGAAAGGGGGTGTGCAGAAGGGCCTACCGTCCCTGTCTTACTGTCCCCATTTATCTGTATATACTCCCTTTGTTCTTGTTTATGTTCATACCTGTACTTGTTATCTTGTACATGTTTGATAAATAAATAAATATAAAAGAGAAATACCACTCATACATCATCACAAAATCTCCAGAACCATAAAGCCTACAAACTTGAAATTTGGCACATAGGTTCCTCTTGGTTTCTAGGGTCTCACTAAGAAAGGATTTTTCAAAATGACCATCAGAGCATTAGTATTTCTTTTATTATTATTAATATGCTCTGATGAGCGCTACTCCCTCTCCTTGCCTGAAAAGAAATCTGTTCCAAATGCAAAACACAAGCAGAGGAGTTTCAGTTTCAGAGCACGAAGCAGCTTTAGTGCAGAACAGTTGAGCTAAGCCACGCCCAGGCTCCTTGCTATCTCCTTCTTGCTCACACAGCAAATATTGTTTCAGTTTCCAAACAGCCCTCAACTCTTTCACACTCTGACAGGACGCGAGCCAGATGAATACTGGTGGATGCTGGTAGGCAGAGGCAGAATTTCTCTCCCCCACCCCCATTTTCCTCCCCAAAAACTAAGCCTGACCACATGGTTTCATGAGTGAAACACGGGTATCAAGCCAATAGACAAATAAACAAATAGTTGAATGAATGAATAAATAAAGTGATTTTATTATATAACTCCAATAAATCTTTTAAACTTCCCTAAAAGGATGGTTAGAATAATACCCCCTAAACGGCAAGCACAGTGGAGTACAGTATCCATTTGACAAATTACTGTAGCACATCCAAGCTTCAGAAATCAAGATAACCAGGAGAAGGCAGCAGGTTTTGGGATAAAACCGCCCCCTACTAGTCATGTGGAGGTTTGCAACCTATCTTATATTAATTAGAGCTTAATTTTCATCAAATGCAATTCTTTTTTGGAAAAAGCATATACTTCAAATGTGCCAAAGAGAAGAAAGAGGGCCTGTCAAAAGACATTTGCAGATTTGATTTTAAAAAGAGAGAGAAATTAGCACTGTCGACTAAATTGCCCTGTAAAACCTCTTCCTTCCTTCCTTCCTCCTTCCATCCCTTTATTCTATCTTTTTCTTTCTTCCTCCTTTCCTTGCTTCCCACTCTCCCTCTCCACTTTTTCCTTCCTTTCCTCCCTCTCTTCCATCTTTTTTCTTCCTCCTTTCCTTGCTTCCCTCCTTCTTTCCCACCCTCCTTCCCTATTTTTCCCTCCCTCTCTCTCTCTCTCTTTTTTTTTCTTCCTCCCTTCCTTGCTTCCATATTGCAGCTGAGGGTTGAACTGTTGAGAACCTTGGTGCTCTCGGAGCTTGGCTCTTTTCTTGCAGACGTTTCCTTACCAAACTAGATCATACCATCAGTCCTCCCTCCCTCCCTTCCCTTCTCCCTCCTTCCCTCCTTTTCTTTCTTATGTTTCCCGTCCCTCCAAAAACTTCAAAACTGCCCACTTGGTTTACATCCTAAACCTTTGGATTAAAAGAACCCCCCCCCCAAAAAAAAAATCNTGGATTAAAAGAAACCCCCCCCCCAAAAAAAAATCAAAACAAAACAAAAGCAAAGCAAAACAAACAGACTTTGGACCATACCATCTTCCCGGAGCCCGAGACGGAAGCTCAAGAACGCTGCTTCCCCTTCATTTCCCCTCCCCTCTCTTACCGGACAGTTGGTTCGCGCCGAGTTCAGGGGCGGCGCGGCCGTGTGTGTCTGGATACCGTTGCTAGGGGGGCTGAAGCCACGCTGGTGGCTTAGCGGGGGCTGCGGAAACGCGCTCTGTGAATAGCCCGCAGCGCTGCGGCTGGTGGAAGGTACTGAGCGGGTCTCAAAGGGGGCGAGGGGTGGGGAGGGGTGACCTCCCCCCCCCCGAGATGGTCTGGGGTGGGGGGGGGCTGCAGGGAGCTGGGAAGGAGGGCTGCAAGCCGCTTCTTCCCCCGCCCTCCCCAGGCATGGCGTGCTTCCACGGGGCTGCAGGTGTCCTGGGCTTCCCCTGTTGAATTTCTGCCTGCAGGAGCCTAGATTTCCCTCTGGCTGGGCAGCTTTTCCCAAAAAGGAAAGCCTTCGGGTGGGATTCCCGGGTCAGGAGACCTGCCCTTTTTTCCTCTGCCCTTTCCTTGCAACCTTTTATGGGGTGGATATTTGCATTTCCTTGCAACCTTTTATGGGGTGGATATTTGCATTTCCTTGCAACCTTTTATGGGGTGGATATTTGCATTTCCAGCTGCCTCTGGATTCACCCAGAGAGAGAGAGAGAGAGAGAGAGAGAGGTTTTTCTTGCAAAGGCTGGGGGGAGAAATGCACTTTTATTCTGATTTATTTTTTTCCCCCTCCATCCAGATGCATGGCGGATTTCTGCTCTTGCATGTCAAGGAAGGCCCCAGGCTGGGAAACGATGCCATCCTGGAAGAGTGTGGATACAAAAAGTTCAACTCAAGAGCCCAAAACTAGTATAGTTTTATATGAGGGCTCCCCAAAGTTGGCAACTTTTAAGACTTGTGGACTTCAACTCCCAGAATTCTCCAGCCAGCAAAGCAAAGCTGGCTGGAGAATTCTGGGAGTTGAAGTCCACAAGTCTTAAGTTGCCAACTTTGGGGACCTTTGTTCGATATAATTCTCTCTCTCTCTCCCTCTATTTGTATATGTATATACAGAATAAATAAAGGTATGTGTGTATGTATGTATGTATGTACATGTATGTGTGTAGAATGAATATATATATATATGAATGCAGTTCAGCTTCCTTCGGGTATTATCCCAGGTCATTGTAGTGCTTTTAAAGTTGTAGCAACAACATTTTCGGCAGAATCTCATCTGCCATCATCAGGCTTCTGTTCCTGAGTGAGTTCTGGCCTATCACAGCCATTTAAATTTAAATTTAAATTCAGTTTAAATTTAAACTGAAATTTATAAAACTTGAAACAGCTGTGAAGTCTGACTCAATAGACGAAACACAATACACAAGCCTGATATGGCCAGATGAAATTCTGCCGAAACGTTGCATAAACTTTAAAAGACCACACTACAGTGACGTGGGGATTCTTCGGGTACTTACATGTGTGCTGTTCAGCTTCCTTCGGGTATTATACAATGACGTGGGATAATACCCGAAGGAAGCTGAACAGCACCTATATATATATATATATATGTGTGTGTGTGTGTGTATGTATGCATGCATGTATTGCTTGCTTTGTGCTTATAAAATACATATACATACATACATATGTATGTATGTATTTTATAAGCACAAAGCAAGCAGTAGCCACTCATATCCTGCTGGGTCTGTAAGGTGAACGTTACAGAGAGTCCTTGACTTACGATGGTTTGTTTAATGACCGTTTCAAAAAGTGAGAACAGCACTGAAAAAAAGGGACTTAGGACCATGTTTCACCATTACGATCTTTTCTAGCAGCCCCATGAACGTGGAATCGAAATTCAGAGCCTTGGCAATTGGTTCGTATTTATGACCATTGTTGTGTCTGGATTCCCTTCTGCGACTTTCCGTGAATATGAGTCAAGGGGGGAAGCCAGATTCACTTAACGGGGTTGCTAACTTATCCAAAGTGGCGATTCATTTAACAACCATGGCAAAAAGGTTGTAAAACAGGGCAAAATTCACTGAACAAATGTTTTACTTAACAACAGAAACTTTGGGCTCCGTTATGGTCGTAAGTCAAGGACTACCTGTATTGGGATGGAGAAAGAAGATTGTGCGCAAGGATGCATCTTTACACCCACACAAACACACAGGTGTGCCCTGCAAGGCATGTTGATAAACTATTGGGAAAGATAGGTATTGATTCATACAACTGATTTACATACTCTTTGATTGAAAGATTGATTGATTTGTTATTAATATAATGTTATTTCATTATTATTTGATTATTGATTAGGTATTGACCTACAATAGCTGTTTAATTATTTGATTAATTGATTAGGTATTGATACAAAACAGTTGTTTAATTATTATTTGAGTTTACCAATCCATGACAGTTACTTAGATATTATTTGATTGATTAAAATTGACCCATAATAGTTATTAGGTAGATGGATGGATGGATTCATTCATTCATTCATTTATTCATTCGTTTATTCATTTGTTCATTCCATCAGTCAATCCATCAATCAGTTTAGATAGCTGCCTCATCTTCCAGACCCTGTTAGATTTCTCCAGGATCTGTTTCCACCAATATTCATTTTTTACACTTTCAGAAGAAATGCAGAACACATTTTAAAGCAGGGGTCACCAACCTTTTGGACCTCAGGGACCACCAAGCTCATAATTTTAAATCCCATGGACCAGAGAACCTGGGAAAATCCCAAAAAAAGTCTGCAGGAAAATTCCCCACCCCATTCCCCACCGATCAATCGATTTGGGATCACAGCATACCATTTCCAGCTCCATTCTCGGGGAGAGAGAGAGAAAGAGAGACTTTTGGCTTCATGCAAGGAAAGCAGCAGATCAGAAAGAAAGAGAGGGGGTTTGACTGCCAGAAATGAGTCTTTGCCGGCGCAGCCTCTTGGAGCAGGAGGCCTTGCAGGATCCCAAAGACTCATTTATGGCGGAGTTTGGGGGAGAGAAAGAAAGACTTTTCTTGCTTTCCTTGTGTGCAGCCAAAAGCAGAAGAAGAAAGAAGCCCAGTGGCCAGGTCAGGTGCATGGGCAAGTGGGGCAAGTTCCCCCACCCCACCCTTTCCCCCCTCCCCTCATTACCATGTTGTTCACGATACAAGCGATGCAGCCTTGTATTCCCACGCAGCCTGGATTTATTGCTTTGGGGGTGACATTTCTCTGTGGACCACCAAAATTTTCTTGCGGACCATCAGTGGTCCCCAGCCCACTGGTTGGCAACCACTGTTTTAAAGCCCACAAAAGCCAGAATTTTGACATTTAGAAGAACTTTTCATGCCTCTTAATATTTTGATAATAATTTATTCTCGGGGGCATACGCTGAAAACGTCCCGAGGATTAAAGGCGAGAACTCGTTGGGAGATTATTCTTAAAATACGATTGCTTTGCCAGTAAAACTGGGCCAGACATCCTTCAAGTTTGACCTTTCTTTTTGCAAGATGAACATCAACAGCCCATCACCGAAAGGCTTGACCGAAACACACCACCGTTACTCCTTCTTGCAAACTGCCTCTGAAGGACTGGCTCAGAATGAATCCGATTCGGAAAGCCTTGCTGAGGAGGCCCAGTACCAGTGGGAATTGCAGGAACGGATCCGTGAAACTCAAGAAAGCGTCAGCCGGGCCTACGGAGAAGAGGCAGAGGATAGTATGGAGAAGGATAGTCTGGAAGACACGCACCTGAGCGAAGAAGAATCCGATGGAGAAGAAACACAGAGATGGAGTGAGGACCAGGATGGAAGAGGAAATCGAGAAAATGAAAGGTAAACAAGGTCCTTTCTAACATCCAGTGAAGTTGGGCTTTTTCATCTCGATAGAATAAAACTCCGAGCCCACCATCTGATATTGATAAACAGAATTGGAAGGGACCTTGTAGGTCACCTAGTCTGACCCCCTGCCCAAGCAGGAGACCCTACATCATTTCTGACGAGTGGCAGTCCAGTTTCTTCTTGAAAGCCTCCAGGGATAAAGTTCCCACGACGTCTGAAGGCAACTTCTATTCCATGGGTTGATTATTCTGTTAGAAAAATTCTTATTTCCAGGTTGAATCTCTCCTTGATCAGTTTCCACCCATTATTCCTACAGACCGGAAACCCAAGAAATCTTTTTAGATTGACCCCTTCCTCTCTGGGGCAGCCCCTCAAATACTGGAAGATGCCATCGTGTTTCCCCTGATCCTTCTCTTCCCTAGACTAGCCATGCCCAGTTCCTGAAACTGTTCTTCATATGTTTTAGTCTCCAGTCCCCTAATCATCCAGGTTGCTCTTCTCTGTACTCTTTCTAGAGTCTCAATGTTTTTTTTTATAGTGTGGTGATCAAAACTGGATGCAGTTCTCTAGGTGTGGTTTTACTGAGGTTTACAGAATGGTATTAGTACCTCATCTTGATTGAACCCCTCTATGAATGCAACTTAATATTGCATTGGCTCATATTTAATTGGTTGTCCATTTGGCTACTTCTGAACCTTTGTAACACCAGGCATATGGTTTTACTGAGTTGTGTTTTAATTCAATGATCCGTACACCCACCTTATATTTAATCCTGCTTTTGTATTGATGTCATTCTCTTGTTTTTCATCATGTGCCACTCTCACAGCGAGCGTTTGCTTCATCCTCGGGTAGGAGAGGGGGAAAAAAAGGCAGGTATAATCATTTTAGAAGCCGTTAGCAGAATAAGTGGCGAGTTAATGGCTATAAATTTCATTGATTTCAAATAACATACAGAGGGTCTGCCATGTTCAAGAGATCTTAGACTGTATCACTCTGGAAAACATTATTATTTTGAAGGATTTGCGGGGGGGAGGATTTGCAGTTGTCTCTTTTTATTCAATAACTGCTTAAGTGCAAAATTAAAACATTCCTCACTTGTTCCGAGAGCCGCATTAACTTTCCTCTTCTGTGCAGATAGAAAATTGGATTTGTTATGCTCATTGGAGCGTCAATGCCGTATAAATGCCAAATAATGGCGGTTTTCAAAGGATTAAATTAAGCCCGAATTGAAAAATGATAAACATGGCCTATTTAATGCCCTGCTTGGAGACAAACATGGCAAAGAGAGAAAAGGGGACTCATTATGAACAGCCCGCTTCCCATATGCTTCTCTGGCGAGCAAAGTGGGGAGCTTTTGAATGGTTTTTATCGCAAACAGGAAAGGATGTTAATTGGGTGAAGAGCAGGGCCTGCATTGGGGAGACCAGGCAAGAAGGATCCTGGACTTGCCATTCAGGGAAAATTTAATTTGATGCATTTCCAAATTAGCGTGCTGCTAATTCAGATGGAGTCCATTAAGGCTAACTAGTCTAATGCATTATACCTGTCTGTCTGTCTGTCTGTCTGTCTATCCATCCATCCATCTATCTATTTATCATCTCTTATCTACCTATCCATCTATCCATCTATCTACTATCTCTATATATCATATATCGTTTATCTACTGTATATCATCTCTATATTTATCTATATCTTCTATCTTATCTATCATTTATCTATTGTATATCATCTCTATATTTATCTATATCTTCTATCTTATCTATCATTTATCTATTGTATATCATCTCTATATTTATATCTTCTATCTTATCTATCATTTATCTATTGTATATCATCTCTATGTTTATCTATATCTTCTATCTTATCTATCATTTATCTATTGTACATCATCTCCATATCTATATCTTCTATCTTTTCTCTCATTTATCTACTATATATCATCTCTATATCTTCTATCTTATCTATCATCTATATCATCTATATCTGTCTGTCTATCTCCATTTATCTATCATCTATCTATCATCTCTATCTCTATCTAATCTCTATCTATCTAGGTAAAGGTAAAGGTTCCCTTCGCACATACGTGATAGGCGTTTCCGGCTCTAGGGGGCGGTGCTCACTTCCGTTAGAAAGCCAAAGAAGAACCAGCGCTATCCGAAGACGTCTCCGTGGTTATGTGGCTGGCATGACTATAAACACCTTCGAAGGTACACGGAGCGCTTTCGAACTGCTAGGTTGGCAGATGCTGGGACAAGGAACGGGAATTCACTCCAGTACACTTTCAGGTGCTCGGAGTTCGAACCGCCAGCCTGCCGACCTTTCTGATCGACAAGCTCCACGTCTTAGCCCCTGAGCCATTGTGTCCCTTTAAAAAACAATCACCATATTTACAGTCATTTGGGGCCCTAGGAAACACTGGTATATATCTCTGAGCCTCTTTTTTTAATCCAGAGTATGGGATTTATTTCTTAAAAGAAAAAAAAGCGTTTATTAACCTTATTGGCCTGGAAAAGTGAAAGATTTAGTGGTTTGACTGCCAAACCTTGAGAGCTTAAAGTCAATTCTTTAGAACTTATTGGGTACAGTTTATTTATTTATTAAATTTATTGGCTACCCAATCTTACCGCAGCTCATTCCGTTACACAGCACTAGGGATTTGAACTGCCGAACTGCTGACCTTTTTGATCGACAAGCTCAGCATCTTACCCACTGAGCCACCACATCCCTGTTTATTTATCTACCTACCTCTAGCTATCTTCTATCTATTATTTATCTTATCTATCATCTATCTATATCTATCATCCCTACCTACCATCTAACTATCATCCATCTACTTAACTACAATGACTAGTTTAACAACCGTGGTTAAAAAAAAGGTTGTAAAATCAGGCGTGACTCCCTTTAACAACCACCTTGCTTAGCAAGGGAAATTCAGATCCCAATTGAGGTCGCACACGTTGGACTAATCCATAAAGTGTATTCTAATCAGGACAAACAAATAGCACAGTTTCGCCTACCTTGAATAAGCATCCTTAAATCTCCCCTAAATCGCATGAATTATTTCTATTTTTTATTATTGTTTAAATTTCCAGCATTCCAGTATTTGAGGGGCTGCCACAAAGAAGGGGGTCAACTTATTTTCCAAAGCACCAGAAGGCAGGACAAGAAGCAACGGATGGAAACTAATCAAAGAGAGAAGCAACCTGGAATTAAGGAGAAATTTTAGCAATAGTGAGCACAATTAACCAGTGGAACAGAAGTTGCCTTCAGAAATCACGGATGCTCCATTACTGGAGTTTTTTAAAGAAACTAGACAGTCACTTGTCTGAGATGGGTCTCCTGCCTGAGCAGGGGGTTAGACTAGAAGACCTCCAAGGTCCCTTTCTATTCTATGTTCTATTCTATATTCTAATCTATATTATATTCTATCTTCTAATCTATATTATATTCTATATTCTAATCTATATTCTATTCTATATTCTATTCTAATTTCTACATTTTATTCTATTCTCTATTCTTTTCACAGTGCAAAATTGGTTGCCACCCATCTCACAACTCTGGGCGACTTTCAACATGAATTATTCTGGGATGTTTAAGGAGATAAGATTTTGAACGTCTTCATAAACCGTGACTCTCTTGGCTAACTTTTAAATTTCTTTCTTAGCCTTTTGCTTTGTTTTTAGCACTCAGGAAGACGTTGTGGACAAGTACTCCGAGCTGCGCTATAATCCAAACTGGAAAGACAGTCCAGGAGGAAGAAGCTTTCTCAAGTTAGAGGATTGCCATCGGGAGGAACTGGAAAACTTCAGCTTGACTTCCCTCGATCTGGCCTGCTGCTCTTCCCAGGACGGGATGCTCTCCAAACACTACCCATTGCAGGAGAGTCCTCAAAATGTCTCATCAGCAGGTGCTGGAGAACTCTGGAACCCTTCCGGTGATGGACCTGGAGATGGTAGAGACAGAACTTCCAGTCTGGAGAAGAAAGGAAGAAAAGCAGGTGTTATCTATCACTATGACAGCAATGACAGTTTGGCCAGCTCCGGCGACAGGGTTTGGTTCAAGGAACCAAAACTGAGACCCGAAAAAGACTTCATCGAGAAAAACAAATACACGCTGGGATTAGCAACCCAGCCGAACAATTCCTACCTTCGGCTCCATGGCAAAAAGCAGAGAGGAGAAAGCTCTGAAGAGAAGGTAATTGTCGCAAAGCTGTTTTCATTAGAAAAGGGAACAGGGGAAACGTGCATCCTGCAAAGTGGAACATTAACTGCCTTTGATTTGACCAGAACACTTCTGGGTCCTGTAGGCTCGAAAATAAAAATGGCGGCGGGGGGGGGGAGGAAGGTGGCTATGGCCCAGGAGCGTTTTAGATTTTGTGCAAAGTCAAAAATCAAATTTAGCTCCCGGAGTCAGGGGGGGGAACGGGGTGAAGAGGGGGGATCTCGGAAGTCAGAACTGGGAAAGTAAGGTTTTATCGGTTTAAACATAAAGGATCCCCTAGCACATATGTGCTAATCGTTTCTGGCTCTAGGGGGTGGTGCTCATCTCTGTTACAAAACCGAAGAGCCAGCACTGTCCAAAGACGTCTCCGTGGTCATGTGGCCGGCATGACCAAATGCCGATAAGGCTCATGGAATGCTGTTCCCTTCCCACCAAAGGTGGTCCTTGTTTTTCTACTTGCATTTTTTAATGTGCTTTCAAACTGCTAGGTTGGCAGAAGCTGGGACAAGTAACGGGAGCTCACTCCGTGTCGTGTCGTGGTGCTAGGGATTCGAACCGCCGAACTGTTGACCTTTCTGATCAACAAGCTCAGCATCTTAGCCACTGAGTCACCGTATTCCCTTATTTATTTATCGGTTTGCTTTGTTGTAAATGGGTGTTTTTTTTCTAGGCAACCCATTTATGAGTGTTCATAGCAGGCTTTCCAATATTCGCACTTATTTTCCAGGTAATTTGGGTGACCAGTCTCCTTCATGGTATCAGCTAACCTTTTAATCTTACATCCTGGGTAAAGACGCTGAGATCAAGCCAGGGAGGTTGTGCTGTTAAAACAGCTACGGGTGGTTTGTTTTTCCTTCATGCTAGGAATAGTGAAATCACAGTAAACACTGAGCAGACTGGCAGGTATGGCTCGTGGGAAGCTGACAACTTCTTCCCCCAACTTAAAATTCCAAAAATCTCATTTATGTGGAGGGTGCATAGTAGGTATCCTCACCTAAAAGTTGAGTTTGAGAGACCTTTCTTAGTAACAAAAGAGACCATCACAAAAATCATACAGAGGAAAAGGAACAAAGAGGAAGGAAAGAAGAAAGAGACAGGGAGAAAAAAGAAAGAAAGAACGAAAGAAAAGAGAAAGGAAGGAAGGAAGAAGAAGGAAGGAGAGAAAGAAAGAAAGGAAAGGAAGGAAGGAAAGAAAAAGAGAAAAAAGAAAGGAAAGAAAAAGGAGATGAAGGAAGGAAGGAAAGCAAGAAAGAAAATGGATTGCTGAATGGTTAAAATGATTAAGAAAAAGGGAGCAAGAAAACTTGGAAGGAAGGAAGAAAAGAAGGGAGGAAGGAAGGAAGGAAATCTTGAGTTACTTATAAAATAATAAAGGCAGGATAAAAATATAATCCTTTATTGCTGCCCAGAGGCACTTTACAGGGAAGATGGGCGGCACAAAAATGTAATAAAGAAATAAATAAAATAAAATATAAATAAATTAGTGAGTGAGGTTGCCCTTTCCCTACCACCCACCCCCTTTCTTATATTTTATATTTTCTTACATTTTAGTCTGTTGCCCTTGGCTAGAAATGCTCCTTCCACCCAAAACGGGGACCATCATCACTTTCTATTTTTAATTTCAAAAGAACGGTTTGGGAACCTTCACGGAGCCAGTGGCATTTTGGGGGAAATCGGGGATTCTGATAGAAGCCGGTGTCTTGTGTAGCCTCCTGGTTTTCCATGGATTTATTTTTGGGGGGAGGGGGAGGGGGCAGCCAGCCAGGGTTCGGACCTGAGGAGCAGGGAAGGGAGAACCTACTGAGCATCTTT
>BHFT01026669.1:0-96365 GCA_004320025.1 Laticauda laticaudata
CCCACGTCATTGGAGTGCTTTTAAAGTTGTAGCAACGTTTCAGCAGAATCTCATCTGCCATCATCAGGCTTCTGTATATATATGTGGCATATATGTACATATATATAAGTGTATATAGGTATATATGTTGTGATACAAGTAGTATTAGACAAGGAAATACAGCATTCATACAATGTATACATTTTATGTTTTATTGATTCTTGTCCAAGAAAGAATTCTATTGTGCCTCTAAAAATGTTCAGTGTTGTAATTAGTTACTATCAGACCACTAATGAGTGCACTGGGGCCATCAAATGCAATGAATATTAGGTTATAATTTCTGTATTGTTTATAGATAAGTCAGGCATTGAAATACTAAAAACTACAATGCAACAAAAGGGCATTTTGGTTATTAGCACTATGACAGATTTGCATGCAAATTCATGTTTGTGTGTGTATGTCCATGTGTTCTAGGATATATAAGTATTTTTTTCAAAAAAAAACCCATGGCTTTTGTTACATATAGCAAAAAGGATTCCATGCCGTTCCAGGAAATTTATTTACTTATTCATTTATTTTATTTTATTTGTCAATTGCTTCCAAGATAATAGGTATAAAAATAAACATGAGTATGAATACAGGAAATAGGTATGAATAAATGGGGACAATAGGACAGGGACAGTAGACACGATTGTGCACTTACGCACGCCCCTTACAGACCTCTTATGAATGGAGTGAGGTCAATAGTTTAAGGTTAAAGGAGGGGGGATTTGAGGATGTAACAACAGAGTCAGGTAGTGCATTCCAGGCATTGACCACTCTGTTGCTGAAGTCGTACTTTCTGCAATCAAATTTGGAGTGGTTTACATTGAGTTTGTATCTGTTGTGTGCTCTTGTATTGTTACAGTTGAAGATGAAGTAGTCATTGACTGGTAGGACATTGTAGCAGATAATTTTGTGTACTATGCTGAAGTCCAATTGTAAGTGGTGTAGTTCTAGGTTGTCCAAGCCCAAAATTTCAAGCCTGGTGGTGTGGGATATTCTGTTGCAAGCAGAGGAGTGTACTACTCTTCTTGTGAAATACTTCTGGACTTGCTAAATTGTATTAATGTCCAATATACAGTGCAGATTCCAGACAGATTCGAGTACTGGTCTATCGAAGGTTTTGTATCTCCTAGTTAGCAGTACAATATTTCCAGAGGAGAAGCTTCGTAAGATTAGATTTACAACTCTAATATCTTTTTGGTAATGCTGTTACAGTAAGCTCTGGTGCTTAGGTTATTTGATATGAGTACTCCAAGGTCCTTGACAGAGTGAAGGTTGTCAACAAGGTCATATCCGCCTACACTGTATTTGGTGTACTGATTTTTTTTTTAACCAATGTGTCGTAGGACAGAGCATTTCTTCGTTGAGATTTGAAGTTGCCAATTTTTTGACCATTCAGACACATAATCAAGGTCACTTTGAAGGACAGTAGCATTGTCAGTGGCATTGAATAGTTTTACGTCATCAATGAAGAGTGTGCAGTTGCTTATAAGGTGATCACAAAGGTCATTTATGTAGAATATAAATAGTATGGTTCCTAGAATGCTACCTTGGGGGACATTGTTGGTGCAGGGTTCGATAGGGCATTCCCTATTTTTACTATTTGTTGCCTATTCAACAGGAACACAGTAATCCACTTATGAAGGGATCCGGAAATGCCATAGGAAATTAGTTTTAACAGTAGTTCATTGTATTCCACTGAATCAAAGGCTTTGCAGAAGTCTATGTAAATTTCATCTATTGCTTTACTCTGGTTGAGTAGATTAGTCCATAGGTTTTTACAGTGTAGGAGTTGCAGATTATAGGACAATTTTTTCCTGAAACCAAATTATTTTTTGGAGAGTAGCTTGTTTGACTCTAATGAACTGAACTTCATATTCCTGGCAAAGATTAAGTAAAGGTTTCCCTGTCAAGTCATAATTGATTTTAAAGTACAGTGATCATTTTGGGTTTTGGCTGAGGGAGCCATTGTTGCCAGAAGACATTTTCTGTAGTTATGCAGCCAGCATAGCTATACACCAAAGGTGCACAGAATGGTACCTATTAATCAAAGTGATACCTATTAATCTACTCACATTTGCATATTTTTGAACTACTAGGTGGGCAGGAGCTGGGCAGCAACAGGATCTTAACTTGTATGGTGCTCAGGTATCAAACCTGGGAGGTCAGCTTTCCAGCTGATAAGATCAGAATCTTTAACTGTTGAGCATTTGTGCCCCTTGACAAAGATTACTCATACATTTTTCAGAAAAGGATTAATGAACATGTCTACCTATGGAAGATGCATACTCTCAGCAGAAATCCCAGCAATAGCTATTGACATCAACCTGGCACCTGTAGGGGCACCTTTTAAAACTCCTCACCAACTCTCACCAACTCTACCCTGTTAACTCTTTCTATTGAAATAGTTTAGAATGCAAAAGCGGAGAATATGTAGACCTGTAGATATTTCAGAATTGCAATTCCCAGCATCCTTCCCCATTAGTTGTGCTACCTAAGATATTAATAATTGAGCAACATCTGAAGGACCACAAATCTCCCACCTTCATTTTAATGGCTGGTTACATTTCTGGGGACTCTCAAGCCTTTTTAGATTTTCTTGAGTTTTTCTAAGTGAAACAGTTGCCAAAAATGTGTAGATAATGATAAATGATGAGAGTACCATATCATGAAAATATTATATCAATTGGAAAGAGATTTCCAAACAGAAAACTAAACTGCTTCTCGTTTCTTCACATTGTGTGTTACATGGATGTGAATCTCTTTTTAACAGTTAATTATTTTTATTTGTGTTCCAAATATAGCATACTGCAATTGCATTTAAAATGTTGTGAGTTATAGGTTTAGGTTCCATAGTTATTCCTTTCCAGAAGAAAAGTATTTTTAGTATTAGTATTTAGTATTAGTATTTCCATTCAGTTAGGATTTAACTTCCACCTGCAATTTACAACCTTTTAAGTGGTATGCTTAAGGGTAGCAATTGGCATACTTTTTAATATTTACAAACCACTTTAGGATAAGTTTGGCTAAAAATCCACAAGGGGATATTCTAAGAGAAATGGCAGAATTCTCATAATCTAGTGTTGTAGAATTTGATAAACTATTTTGAAGAAACTCACTGCTCTGAACTAGCCTAATCATAATTCCATATTTGATCTTTAAGAGCACCAGTTATATACACACAGACACACACAGAGAGACATACATTACTCAGGGTGATGGATCAATGTGTTTTGAGGATAATTCCTCAAAGAAGCAACATTTGGCTCTTACCTTTTTCGTAATTTAGCTCCACGTCTGTATGGCAAATATGGAAAAGTGCAACACCTACTTTCATAACACTGACATTCATTATTTTCTTCGGTACAGCACAAGCACTTGCAATTTCTATTATTAGCACAGGAGCAGCAGCACCAGCGACAATTGGGGCTTTCTGAGAATGCACAGTGAAAGCACTGGCAGGTGGTGTCATCTTCATGTGGGCAGTAACAACAATCACAGTTCCGTTCATCTGTAAACATAAACTTCCAGCATAGGCTGGATTGTTTTGGACCACATATTTTTAGACATTTTTTGAAGCAATTGCACCCGGGGCAGCAAGGACAAGTCATGCAACAGGCACAGGGTCTGCTTGTCATAATCTTAAAAAAATAATAATATCATCCTCCCCCCCTCCCCTTTTCTCCCCTACTGTCTTATTCTTGTTTCTTGTTTGCTACCTTAGGGCTTATTTTGTCCCAGAGTTGTGAAAATTTCTTTTGATCACTTAGGAAAGAATAATGACATCACAATGGGTTTTACCAATGAGGATAGTGGGTGGGGATTTTTTTGGTAGATGAAAATAGCATATTTGTTACATCACAAATTATGTCACAATGACCAAACACTTATTTTTCTATTGGTCTGATAATATAGAGAAATTAAACAAGAAATGTTCGAGAAAGCAAGAAAGGATACTTAGGGAATTGGAGGCTAAAACATATAAAGAACAGTTGTTAGAATTGGGCATATCTAGTTTAATAAAAAGAAAGATTAAGGGTACCATGATATAGTGTTTCAATATCTCAGGGGCTACCACAAAGAAGAGCACCTGAAGGCAGGAAAAGAAGCAATGGATGGAAGGAAAGAAGCAACCTAGGACTACAGAGAAATATCCTGACACTTAGAACAATTAATCAGTGGAACAACTTGTCTCCAAATGTATTGGATTCTTCAACACTGGAAGTTTTTAAAAAGAGATTGGACAACAATTTGTCTGAAATGGTATAGGGTTTCCTGTTTGAGCAGGGGTTGGTTTAGAGGACCTCAAAGGTCAATCTTCTCAATTTTCCATGTGCTCTCATGATAAATAATTCTGTACAATATCACATATACCTGAGTTGGTGAACCTATGGCACGTGTGCCAGAAGTGGTACGCAGAGCCATTTCCCCCGGCATACGAGAAGTCACCCGGAAGAGCCCCACTGTGCATGTGTGCGCCGCTGCCCAACAGCTGCTTGTCGGGTATCTGACATGCATGCACAGGGTGGTATGTGCGGGAGATGCACATGCATGTGTAGATATGCACGGTGCACAAGGGGGGAATCATGCATGCATGCGCAGAGATGCATAGCACATGAGAAGGGTCATGCATGCATGTGCAGGGGGCATGAGGGGGCCAGCCCGCATTGCCTTCTGGGTGCTGGCATGCGTGTGCACGCAAGTGAGTGTGAGCACAATTATCAGCACAGGAGTCAAAACAGGTTAGCCACGACTGACATATACTATCTTCACAATTCACTCTTGCATTCTTTCCAATGTCCTATAACAAGTACAGATGAAGAGTCACCTGAACTTCAGCCTCTTAACATTTTTGTTTTTCTTTAACTATTCCTGAAATATTAAATCAAGGGTATTTACCATTACTCTCTGTCAGCAGTTCAAGGTAGGCCAAGTAAGATATGTACTTTATAGAGCAGGGTTTTTCAACCTTGATGACTTTAAGATGTATGGACTTCATTTCTGACGTGGGCTGGAGAAAGCATGACAGAACTTCCATCTGCACCGCCTTACACCAAACAGAATCAAGGCAGCCTTATTTCCATGGCCTCTCCTTTCTACAACTGGGTCATTATCTGAAAGCTCTTGCATACACTTGCACTTCGTATTATTGTTCTGGCAGTTCTTTAATGAGTTTTTATGGATTTCATTGTTTTTGTTAGAGATTATCTCAAAATCAAAAACATATGCTATTGTATCCTGCAGATTTTAAAAATAAAATATTATGGAGAATTCACACATTGGAGAAGGTAAGCTTCGCTAAAACGTTTTGGATTTCAACTATAACCAGATGCTTAACTTACATGTATTGCTGTAACACCACACTTCTTCATTATATCAGGATTCTGTTCTGTTGCAATTTATGAAGTACACACAAAATCAGGAAATTAGAAACACAAGCATAAAATCATATACTGCAAACCATATACTTGTGACTAAATAGAGTTGTGCCCTTTTGCAAATATAGTACAAAAGAAAAAAGAAGCCTTTTAAAATTTCAACATTTGATTAATTCTAAAAATTAACCTGTTTAATTAACAATTTAAATCTTAATGTCCATCTTGTCTCTACCTATTAAATGCCACAAATTTTTCCCAGAATTTAACTCAAGGCAATAAAAATGGTCACAGATAAAGCTGGTTAATATATGTTAAATTAGGGGGAAACTATTGATATATTTTATATCAGATTATTGAGAAAGACAATTATTTGTCTTATTTAATTATTTAGTTTGGAGAAACTCTGATCATTGTATCAAAGATTATTAGGTTTTCCACAACATTAAAGCCTATGGCGCTAACTGCTGGAAAAGTAATATCATGCATGCTAGATGAATTTTGCATTTAAAATACTTCTAGGACTTTGGTTTTCTCCCGAAAAGGAAATCTAGCCTTTACTATTAATTGCCTATTCATTTGTTGAGGGCAACTTTGAGGGCAACTTTGTTGAGGACTGGTATCCTAGCATTTGTATCCTAGAATATATTCCTTTAAACTTAGACTATCTACTATTGACCTCACCCCTTTCCTAAGAGGTCTGTAGGGGGCATGCATAAGTGCACCAAAGTGCCAACCGTCCCTGTCCTATTGTTTTTTTTTTTCCTTACATGTATCCATGTATTCATAACTNCATAAGTGCACCAAAGTGCCAACCGTCCCTGTCCTATTGTTTTTTTTTTTCCTTACATGTATCCATGTATTCATAACTATGTTTTTACTTATACCTATTATCTTGTAAGCAACTGACAAATTAAAAAAAAACCTCCATGGAAGTGAAAGTTGTATTATACAAGAAGCAGTATAGGTAGAATATCAACTTTCAACTTTGGTGTTGGGAAAAACTCCTGAAAACACTATGGACAGTCAAGAAAATAAACCAATGGTCATTAAATAAACTCAGAGTTCTCACATGAGACACAAATGACCAGGCTGAAGTTAAAAAACACATCATAGAAAGACTCAGCTCTCTGAAAAAAGCTCCAAAGCTAGAAAATGTGGCAGAAAAGAGAAGATCAATCAACCATAGTTCAAGGGAATAAGAGGCTTTAAACTTTTGCATGTCTTTTGGGAGATACATAGAATACAACTCATTTTGAGCTGGGAAGCTACCAACCTCTTCAGCACATTCTTCAGTTCAGTCTTTGTAAACAGCATGGCTCATGCCCCACTTTTCCTAGTTGTATCACAACTAACTATAATGATCTACTAAATACTGACTTTACAAAAGATAATGTAGAAAAGGCACTACTTAACCTAAAACCATCTCTATCTATTGGCCCCAATGGATTATGTGCATACTTCTTAAAAAAGCTCTCCACTGCCATAGCGGAACCCCTAAGCATTATATATGAGATATCATTCAGAACCAACTCCTTACTGAACCTACGCTCCTTAGCTATGGTCTTCCCTATGTTCAAAAAAGGTGACCCCAGCCTGGTTGAAAACTACAGACCAATATCACTTTGTTGTGTCACATGCAAAGTCATGGAATCAATTATTAACCAATTCATCTCCCTCTACTTAGAGCCAAACAACCTACTCTCCCAAAAACAATTTGGTTTCAGGAAAAAGTTGTCCTGCAATCTACAACTCCTACACTGCAAAAACATATGGACTACTCTACTCGATCAGGGTAAAGCAATAGACACAATCTACATAGACTTCTGCAAAGCCTTTGATTCAGTGGTACATGACAAACTACTGTTAAAACTAAATTATTACGGCATTTCTGGATCCCTTCATAAGTGGATTACTGCATTCCTGTCAAACAGGCAACAAATAGTAAAAATAGGGACTGCCATATCAAACCCTTCTCCAGTTAACAGCTGGGTTCCCCAAGGCAGCATTCTAAGACCCACACTCTTTATACTCTATATAAATGACCTTTGTGATCACCTTATAAGCAACTGCAGATAATAGGCATAAGTATAAACATGAGTAAGAATACAGGAAATAGGTATGAATAAAAGAGGACAAAAGGACAGGGATGGTAGGCACAATTGTGCACTTATGCACAGCCCTTACAGACCTCTTAAGAATGTGGTGAGGTCAATAATGGATAGTTTGAGGTTAAAGAAGTGGGGTTAGAGGATGTAACAACAGAGCCAGATAGCGCATTCCAGGCATTGACCACTCTGTTGCTGAAGTCGTACTTTCTGCAATCAAGTTTGGAGCAGTTTACATTGAGTTTGTATCTGTTGTGTGCTCTTATATTGTTGTGGTTCAAGCTGAAGTAATGTTGCAGAGCCTCTGTGGTTGTAAGAGCAAACAACTGCTGAGGTCCTGCAAGATTTGTAGTTTTGTGATTACCTGTATATGTGTTATCTAATATTCAAAGGTAATAGTATATTGTATCACTCAAAGAAGTGTCAACTTTAGTGTTTACCAAAGCAGCTTTTGAAACATTTAATTCTGAAACCTTTTTAATACTGTTTGGTTTCCAAGGGTTTTTGAAGGATTTGTAGAAGCATTTCTTTAGATTGCTATCAGCTCCACATCTGGCTGGGCAGATGATATTGCCACAGTGCTGACCGAGTACCAGGAAGCTGTGAGGGGGAGGAACCAACTTTGACTCAGCACTAGCAAGATGGAGTACCTTTGGATTTTCATTCATAAGAGTCCCTATGCCATCTTTAACTCTGGATGTGGTGGCACTTCCCCAGGCAGAGCTGGTGTGCAGTTTGGGAGTCCTCCAACACTCACAACTACTGCTCAATGATCATATTTCAGCTGTGGCTAGGGGCCTTTGCATAGATTCATTTTGTGTACTCTTTTGTGTACCAGGAAGCTTGGCTCACTGTTGCTCACTTCCCATTTGGAGTACCATAATCTGCTCTACATGGGGTTGCCCTTGAAGACCACTCAGGAGTTACAACTGGTCGAAAATGCAGTAATACATGGGACTGTTGGGTGCTTCTAGGTTTTCCCCTATTATAAAGCTGCATTGGTTCTCAGTTTCCTTTTGGATTCAATTTAAGGTGCTGGTTATAACTTTTATAGTGAACATTAAATAGGACCATCTGTCTCTGAGGGTAGTTGCCTGTCATGCAGGAGCAAATAGGTTAGGCATGCTCTAGGTCCCTTCTTTTAAACATTGTCATCTCCCCTATAAAATACTATTCCCCTGGGGAAACATCATCCCTGCCCCCCACATCCTTTTAATCTTCTGGAGGGATCTCAAGACCTAGCTTTTCCCCCAGGCACTGGACAGGTTGAGTTCAGAGCTGGATAAATACATATTGGAACGTGTGGCCGTGGTACTAGGTTTTCTGCTTATGATCTTATTGCTTTTTGTTTTTAGCTGTAGATGTTGGTTTCAAGGTTGGATTGTAAGCTGTCCAATTTGGTTTTAATATGGGAAACTATACAAATGGTTTAAATTAAAATTAAAGAATACATGAAAATAAAAATGTATACTTCAATTCAAATGCAAGAAGAGAAATTGGAAAAGACTTGAATACCACGCATACATACATACACACATACATTAAATATTCAATTATACTCCAATGTGCTATCACTTTCTTCTCATATCTCTTTTTTTAAAAACCACAGTAATACTTACTAAATAAGGATACATAACTGACTGATTTACATTGGGGAAACAGCTGTGCAATCAGGAAAAGGTTCTTAAAATGTTACATTAACAGAGCAACATATTATTCAAAGAAAAGGTGAATGAGTGAGATAAGGTATAGCAGAGAGAGAAACCATGCAGAAGAGAGAAAAATTGCAAAGTGACAAGAAAGCTGTTTATTGGTAGTATCCTCAGAATCACTCAGTATTGAACTGTAATAAATAATAATAGTAATTGTAAAATTTGCAGTAAAAATATAATATCCCAGAAAGACACTTAAAATGGATTTTATAGTTTATCTCAATAGCAGAAGGTTATAATGTGGTAGTATTTTGTATATCTAGCAAATTTGTATGTTTATGATATTGTCTCTTTACTTTTTTAAGTAGTTTTTAAAATTTACAACATAAATTTTTTCTATATTTATTTTTCTCTATTGAATTGAACCACATATGTTGGCTTTGTAATTCAATTACTTGGTATTGTTTGTTAATCATAGCTCAATAAAATGTAGATTATATAAAAAGAACTTTTGATTATCCAGTTTGTGTTCATGCCTCTTTTTAAAAATTTGATTTAGCCTAGAGTGAATTTTTTTATTATGTGAACATGTTGATGGAATGTGTTACAGACTCATAAAACAGGAAATGGGACAGTTACAAAATAAATCTCACAGCCTAGGAAGGGGGAAGCACAAAAGAAAAACTTGACCTTAATATAATTAAGCCAGACAAAGATCATCTCAGATCATCTACACATAAGTATATTAAGTATAGATGATCTGAGAATTGCTTTTACTGCTTTTCCAGACTCTCATGCATTATGCAATTAGTAATAAAAATAATACAAATTGTGATAAAATATTTTCATAAATCTAAATGTTTCTTGTGTCTTCACAGCTTAAGAAAGATTGTATTTAAATATTGTTAAATTCCCCAGTTTGTAATTGGTGCAGATTAACAACTTGTTTTTAGTATCTGCCAACTGGATGAAACTGCACATGCAATTGATAAAATTTTAGAAACTCAAATAATAATAATAGTAATAATAAATAATACGGCTGCTTATATCATCAGACTACCACACCTATAACTGGGGTGCTTTTTTGCATCCTGAATTGTGAGGCATTCATTTATTGAGGAGTTTCTTAGCAACCCCCTCTGTAAATAAAATTAAACTATATCTTTTATGAATTTCAGAATACTGCTAAATATGTTGTCAGTTTGTTTACACTAGAATAATTGTTTGAAAGCCACTCTGAATTTGAACCATTACCCATACACTGGGACTTGTTAAACCTCCTCCTTGTCTGTGATTTGCCAAAGGACACCAACCTAGCTTCTCTGTTTACAGGAGAATTAGTCTCAAAGCTCCTAAACCAGTACTTTAAATACTATACCAACAAATGTGTGTTTATTTATTTTTATTCTTTTAGATTTTGTATGTGAAGAGATTTATTAATTGAACTGGGTTGAGAGGGGATGCAAAAGTTTTACCATTCACAACCTAAAATGCAATATCTTTATCCAGACCAAGAATCCGTGAAACACACTCACTCTGGATGAATTAAAGTAAGAGGAAATAATTTAATTCTTAAAAAGTAAATGTGTCTTCAGTTCTATGAAGTTTGGAAATCAAATGTTCCAGGACATTTATCACTGCCTATTATATAATATAAATGTTTGATGAAATTCTTCATTAGTAAGTAAAATCATCAGATGTAAGAGAAACAATCTACAGCCTGAAAGAGAAGCTGACATTTTGTTCTAAATGATTGGAATCTCCAATAGTGATACTGTCTCCAGTGATTATTGAATGAGTCATTCAGATAAAAGCAGCATTGAATGATTTTGCATGCATGTCCAAAACAGGTAGTTTGCAGTTCAGTGGCCCAGCTTTAGTCATTTTGACAAAAGCATAAGGAGCCTGGAGATATAAATGTCTAAAACTCAGAAAAAGAGAATTCATACACCATGAACTGGTCAACTAGAAAAATATTTTATAAAATGTTTGTGAAAATTGTCTAACACTATGGTCAGCAAGAAAGCTGTCTTCTGTTTTTCCTTTCATACTTTCTCAACACCATTTTGTATGCTACACAACATGAAAAGTTCTAAGCATAGTATTAATCTGGGATACAGTGTAAAATTTATGGATCGTTAATTGATCAATCAGTGGTAGAGTATATTCAGACTAAATTCTGCAGAGTGGACCTGTTCCCTAAGAAAGTATATCACAAGTTGTATCTCAGCTGTAAATTCTGTACAGTCACAGCAGCTATGTAATAGAGCATTATTATGACTTCAACATCTCAGTTTTCCACAGCAGTACATAGAGAATCAGCAGCAATTTTGAGCAAATATTATCTTGATCTGTAAAATATTGAATACTATACCCAGTATATTTGTGCCAATTTTTGCAATTTATTTCCATTTTATTCCTAAAGCAGCAGCATCTAGTGGCTCCCAAACTTTTTCTGTCCACCATCCCCTTGGTGCTACAAAATCATCCTCGGTGCCCCCACCCAGGGGTGGGATTCAAATTTCTGTGGGCATGGCCTAATTTGAGGGTGTGGCTTACTGATCATGTGACTGGGTGGGTGTGGCTTGCTGGTCATGTGACTGGATGGGCATGGCTTGGTGGTCACGTGACTGGCTGGTGTGGCCTTCTGGCTGGGCATGGCTTGGTGGTCACATGACTGGGTAGGTGTGGTTTGGTGGTCATGTGACTGGGTGGGCACAGTCAGATGACTGGCAAACCAAATACAAGTGGTCTTTATTTAATGGCTGGTTGTTTAGCAAATGTTCTAATTTATGACCGGCCTCCCCAGAGCTACTTGACCTGTTTTTGGAGTTTTGACAGCCATGCACATACGTACACACACATTTCCTTCTAACCCTACTGGAGCAGATCACTGGACTAGAATTGGCAAAGCATCTCTGATTAAATTCTAGTAGTGAATAGAATCTAATCAGAGATGCTTTGCTGATTCTTGTTGATTTGTTTTATTTGTATTTCTTTATTTTATGTTGCTGAATTGCATTGACACGTGTGTCCCTTCTTGTGCACAGCCCAGAAGCTTTTGTGATTCTTTTGTGCAGCAAAAATTACCGACCTCTGGCTTTGCTCTTCTTTTCAAACATGCTGTCACTGGCCGCGTTCTAGGTGCCGGCCCTGCAGGTCCACCCCATTGTACTGGAGGGACCTGCCCCAGCAAGTCTGAGCGGAGCAGTGCACCAAGTCAATGGGGTGAGGCCTGAGAGAGGGAAAGAGAGAGAGAGAAAAGAGAGAGAGAGAAAGAGAGAGGAAGAAAAGAAAAGAAAAAGGAAAAGAAAGAAAAAGGGACAGACAAGGGGGGGGAATGGAAGGAAGGGACAAGAAAGAAAAAGAAATAAAGAAAGAAGGGAGGGAGGGAGGAGAAGGATAATGAGATATCTATTCTAGTCCAATCACTTGCTCCAGCAGGATTAGAAAAAGGAGTGTGTGTGTGTTCTCCTGCATTTAATTTTCAGAATTGGCACTTGTAATTCTTTGGGGAAAAGTGATTTTTTTAGGGGTGGAGGTCTGGTCCAATTGATCATGTTTAAAGCCACAACAAAATGTGAGAGCTTCCTGATAATCTTTACCATTTTCATCCACAAAACCTTTATAGAAGCCAAAGATGTTTCAATGTGCTGGCAAATTGTTTCAGTGTGGAAAAGGGCCTCAGTCCAAACTAGACCTCATTTCAATCTGATGCATCAGGTGCTGTCTCTCTCTCTTTCTCCCTCCTGTCTCCCTCCCTCCCAGATTGGCTTTGGCCCTACTTTCCCGATGTGCCTGCAGGCTGGCACCTCGAACATGGATGGATGGATGGATGGATGGATAGAGAGACAGACAGGCAGGCAGGCAGGCAGGCTGATAGTTAGATAGGTAGGTAGGTAGGATAGATTATAGATAAGTAGGTAGGAGGGTAGACAGATTAGTAGATAAATAGGTAGGTAGGTAGGTAGGTAGGTAGGTAGGAGGAATAGATAGATAGATAGATAGATAGATAGATAGATAGATAGATAGATAGATAGGTAGGTAGGTAGGTAGGTAGGTAGGTAGGTAGGCAGACAGGTAGGCAGGTAGGCAGGCAGACAGACAGTTAGTCAGGCAGAACTTTTGGATGAATGTATGGATAGATAGGTAGGTAGGTAGGTAAGCAGGCAGGAAGACAGACAGACAGACCTTTTGGATTGATGTATTGATTGGTAAGTAGGTGGGTGGGTGGGCAGATAGATAGATATATTGATAGGTAAGTAGGTAAGTAGGTAGGTAGATAGTTGGATGGAGGGATGGGTGGGTGGGTGGGTGGATAGATAGATAAATTGGTTGGTAGGTAGGTAGGTAGACAGAAAGACAGGCAGACAGGCAGTTAGGTAGGCAGACAGGCAGGCAGGCAGGCAGACTTTTTGAATGGATGTATGAATGGATAGATAGACAGACAGACAGACAGAATGCAACAGTGGTAGACTTTCCCAATGTGCCACCCCCGCTGTGTTTGACGTGCCAGCTCTTCAGGCTCACCCCATTGAGCCCCTTGCACCACTCCAGTGCAACAGTCAATGGGGTGAGTCTACAGTGCTGGCACCTCAAATGTGGCAGCAATGGCACATTGGGAAAGTAGAGCGTCCCAACGTGCCACCGCCACCATGTTCAAGGTGCCGGCTCCACAGGCTCAGCCCATTGAGCCACTTGCACTGCTCTGGTGCAATGGTCAATGGGGTGAGCCTGCAGGGCTGGCACCTCAAATGCGGCAGCGGCAGCACATTGGGAAAGTAGAGCAAAGCCAGAGTGGCTTTGCTCTACTTTCCCAAAGTGCTGCCGCAACCATGTTCAACATGCTGGCCCTGCAGGCATGTTGGGAAAGCAGAGCAAAGCCACTCTTACTTTGCTCTACTTTTCAAATGCGCTGCCACTGCCACGTTCGAGGCACCAGCACCGCAAGCTCACCCAATTGACTGTTGCACTGGAGTGATGCAAGGGGCTCAATGGAATGAGCCTGGTAGCCGGCGCCTTGAATGCAGTGGTGGCATCACATTGGCAAAGTAGAGCAAAGCCATAGTCAATGGGGTGAGCTTGCGGGGCCGGCGCCCCCCCTGCTGCCTCTTAGTGCTCCCCTGCCAGCCCCCTTGCCTCTTAGCTCCCCCCCAAAGCATCCCTTCCAGGGGCAGTACTGCCCACTTTGGGAACCACAAATAGCTTCAAAACTTGCTTTAATATCCAGTAAATATAGATATGTACTTACCTTTCTCTTAATATTTCTTTTTTCTCACCATACATTAATGTACTTTATTTTTCCAGTCACCATTAATTATATGCAAGGTTTACATCTTGTAAAATATTTAATTTTACCTTGAAAGCTTGAACAGCTGTTACTTCATCCAGGGTAGAGATTTATTTTATTTCCAAGATCACATCTTCATAACTGGGCCTACCCATCTCTACCCATTGGCCTACCCAATGTTTCCAAAATTCTCCTTGATATTCTACTTAGATTGTGGAATGAAGAATATTATGGCAAATAATACCACAGAGTTACAAAATGTCATTCTCAAAACAAATATCAATATATTTTAGTTCTACGTAGAAATAGACCTCTTCTATATAATCTAACTTGATTGCACAGCATGTTTTCATTGTATTCACTCTTCATTGTATACCTACCTCATCATTTGAAATGAAATCTACTTTTAAAAAGGAAGCATATGTAGGATCATATCAATGCTAACAGCTACATTAAAAGATAATTTTGCTGTAATCTATAATTATAAAAATGACCTTCATTATTTATGTTCTGATATTTTTTGAAAAATAATGATCTTATTTAATTCACTTTTCATGCTGCCCTTTTTTAAAGCTTTGGTATAATCTTTTGAACATCATTTTTCCAATTTTCATTTTGTGTTTTAAAAGAGAATTGTTGCACAGTAATTTTTTGGGGAGGGGAGGGTATAAACATTCCTTCCTAAATCTCAATTGTGTGTCATTCTGTCTAGCTGTAAAACCAAACAAATAGACAAATCTATATGAACCATGAACCTTTTGTGCAGGTGTGGGATTCAACTGGTGTTTCTACCAGTTCAGTGACTACATTTTGTGCATGTGTAAAAAAATCCTTAAGTGATGATGCTTTAAGGTCAAGCTGTTCCATTGGTTCATTATTCTCACAGTCAGAAAGTTTCTTCTTATTTCCAGGTTAAATTTCTCCTTGTTCAGTTTCCATCCATTATTCCTTGTCCAGTCTACAGGTGCTTTAGAACAGAGGTCGCCAACCTTTTGGACTTCAGGACCACCAAATTCATAATTTTAAATCCCGTGGATTAGAGACCCTGGGGAAAAAAAAAAAGTATGCGGGAAAATTCCCCACCCCATTTTCCTACCGATCGATCATTCTTTATTTGGGATCACAGGATACTGTCTCCAGCTCCATTCCCAGGGGAAGAGAAAGAGACTTTTGGCTTCATGAAAGGAAAGCAGCAGAAACAGCAGAAGTCTTTCTTTCTCTCTCCCAAATTTCACCAGAAATGAGCCTTTGCCAGCGCAGCCTCTTGGAGCAGGATGCCTTTCAGGATCCCAAAGACTTATTTCTGGTGGAGTTTGGGGAATAGAAAGAAAGACTTTTGCTGCTTTCCTTGCATGCAGCCAAAAGCAAAAGAAGAAAGAAGTGGAAAGAAGCAACCCAGTGGCCAGGCAAGGCGCATAGGGCAAGTGGGACAAGTTTTCTCCCCTCTGCCCTTTCCCCATTCCCCTCACTACCTCATGTTGTTTACAATGCAAGAGATGCAAGCAGATAACAGATAATCAGAGTTGGAAGGGACTTTGTAGGTCATCTAGTCCAACCCACCGCCCAAGCAGGAGACTCTACACCATTTCTGACAAATGGCAGTCCAATCTCTTCCTCAAAGTCTCAAGTGATGGTGCTCCCACAACGTCCAAGAGCAAGCTGTTCCATTGGTTGATTGTTCCACTGTCATAAAGTTATTTATCCTTATTTCCAGGTTAAGTCTCTCCTTGTTCAGTTTCCATCCATTATTCCTTGTCTGGCCTACAGGCACTTTAGAAATAGCTTGACCCCTTCCTCCCTGTGGCAGCCCCTCAAATATTGGAAGGCTGCTATCATGTCTCCCCTGGTCCCTCTCTTTACTAGACTAGCCAAGCCCAGTTCCTGCAACCATTCATTGTATGTTCCCTATGTGTCCAGGCCATGTGGGTCCAGTCTCCTATGTGTCCGGGCCATGTGGGTGGAACAGCTTTGTGTTCCCGTGCAGCCTGGATTAATTGCTTTGGGAGGTGCTTTGGGTTGACATTTCTCTGCAGACCATAAAAATTTTCTTGTGGACCACGAGTGGTCCCCAGCCCACTGGTTGGCAACCACTGCTTTAGAAAATAGCTTGACTCCTTCCTCTCCATGGCAGCCCCTCAAATTTTGGACACTGCTATCATGTCTCCCCTGGTCCTTCTCTTCGTTAGACGAGCCGTGTCAAGTTCCTGTAACCATTCTTTTAGTTTCCAGTCCCCTACTAAGTCCCTTATTAAGTCCCCTACTCAGTCCCCCACTAAGAAAATTACAATTTGCAAATTCAAATGATTTTTTCTCCCAGTACAGTAAAATAAACAATGTTTCTCATTATTTACTTGCCATTCATTAAATTAAACAGAGAAGGGATGGCTCACACTTATTTAAAAGAATTAAATATGATTTGGTTTATAATAACAGCAGCATGTTTGACAAATATGAAACAAAAAAGTTGCAGATTATGCCAAGTTGAACTGGTTAAATAAGAACATGGATGGACAGCTTTTGTGTGATTCCCCAAATGCTCAGATTCAACTATGTGATTTGATATCAAAATTCAACCAAAAAGTACCCATCTTTAAAAGTGTTTGGTAAAATACTAATACCTTGAAAGTATTAGGTACAGATAAAACTAAAAACTATTTTATTGCTCCCCCAATATTTTTTACCCTTTTACTCTTGGCTTCATTGGTTTTATTCATTTATTCTCTTAGATATTTCTGCCACGGCTTTGGTGGATTATATTCATTCAGGAAAAAAAAGCACTTGGAAGAAATAACAACTAAAACAAAATATGACATGAAACAAACTAGGCATTTGTTTGCTCAACCCATGTCTGCCAGAATATATACAGTCAGTTGTTAAACATTTCTGGAAGGCCAAAATAAGTTCTTAGAAGTGGTTGTTCCACAATATTGGGACTATTATTGGAAATCAAGACCCCTAGTTTTCTTTTACAAAAATAGAGGAATGACAGCCAGTTTGTCTAGCAAATAGCATATCTACAAATAATGGCTAAGTCTATAGCATTTGGTGGAATTTATTTAAGTATATTGCTTCTTTCCTCTAAAAAAAGAATGTGTACAGGAGAAGATAGAACATCTGCTTTGCATTCAGAAATGTCCCATTTCGTGCTCTCTAGAAACTTAATGTGGTAGGAAATTCTCTTGTTTGAAATTATAGAATCGATCCAGTCAAGAAAGTCAGTCATAAATTAGCAGAGTGGGTAGAATTAGCATTCATGAACCTATCCATATCCCATTTACAAGAGTCTGAATGGGACTTACCTTTAACTACAAAGCAACTAAAAAAGGAAATATCTGGCAAAGATATACCCCACAGCCCTAATTTAAAAATAAATGCTCTGTTTCAAAGAATCCCAGAAAGATGAGCTCCAACAATTATTCAAAATTTCCCACTATACCCCAGGATACCAAATATATTATTCTGGGGGAGTGTGGGAGATGATAGGCACTTCCCATTCCCAGTGCTGGCTATCACAGGATCACAGAAACAGGATTTGGGAATGACAGATGCTAAAAACCTTTTGAAAAGTAATAGACAATATAAAGCCTTCCATTACCAAATGAAAACATTTAAGAAATGGTATATTCTCATTCTCTCGCTCCCTCTCCCTTATATCATCTATGTATGTCTGTTTCTCTGTCTGTCTGTCTGTCTGTCTATCTATCTATCTATCTATCTATCTATCTATCTATCTATCTATCTATCTATCTATCATCTATCAGTCAATCATCTATCCAATCTAGGGTGTCAAACTTGATTCCATTGAGGGCTACATCAGGGTTCTGTTTGACCTTGAGGGCCTGGGGGGGGGCATGGTTAAGGTGGGCATGGGCAGCTCAATGTCACTCATGAAGGTTCTGTTTTTGGCTGCAACAGCTTCCTGCAGCCCTCTGCCAGTGAAAATGGAGCTTGGAGGTCTGCAGAGGTCCGCAGGAGACCATCGTGGCTGAAAACAAGGCCCATGAAACCCTCCCAAGTCCCATTTTCATGGCAGAGGCACCACAGGAAGTCCTTCGCTGTTTCCAGGGTGGCCCTGCAGGCCAGATCTAAGCACCCTGTGGGCTGGATTCAGCCAGTGAGACTTCACTTTGACACCCCTGATCTAATGTATCATTGTTTATGTCTTTTAGCTTATATAATTTTTTATCTTTTATGATTGTAAGCTGCCCAGAATTACCCTGAGGAAAGATGGGTGGGCAATAAATTTTATAAATAAAAATAATTATCTATCTTTTATATTATCTATATAATATAAATACTGTGGAAAAAATGGAGAGGCAAGAGATAATCTACAGAACTAGAAAAAAAAATTCTGAACAGGTACTATGGCAATAATGATAAAACTCAGGTTTTCCACTTAATATGATAGTTAAGGAAACCATTGTTTGTTGAATAAGTTGTAATTGACTGGGTTTATATATACAATAATAGATGGATTCTAAATTCACGCTAAGGGAAAATCTATTTATGGCTAGCACAAAAGGGGCCAACTTGCAGTGCCAGAGTCACATTTTCCCCTGAATTCAAGTCTTAGCAGTTTTTTGAAAACTGGTGGCACAAGTTTATACTATTTTAAGGCACAAGATACATTAAAATTGTGAGTCCAATCCTACAATCAGTTTAAAAATTAAAAAATAACAAAATTAGCTCCACTTATTATACATCCTTGCCTTATCCACTGTGACTATTTGGTTTTCAAGAATTACTGAATACATTTTCTGGATATTCAAAGATTGTCTAATCTTGGTTTTCTGTGATGAGTCATTTCTAGCAAGAAAGTTACCAAGTGTCAATTTTCTGCAGGAGTTATTGGACTGTAATTCATATATGGGTGCCTAGTGAGAAAAAAATGGATCTCATGTGCTTTGAGAGTTATGTTTTATCTACTGAGTCCTGCTGCCTTCTGTTACACAAGATATATTTGGAAAGGGATGAGAAAAGTTGGCAGGAAATTTGGAATCAAAATTAGAAAAAGCCTGAGGGCTATATATGTGTATGTGTTCCCCCCTCCCCAAATGTTTTGTTGAACACTTTGGTCCATTCAGCTCTCTTTCTCTAGTCTACCCCTTGAAGCTGAGAAAATCCATTAATTACACATAGATCTTTTAAAATTGTATTTTGTCATCTCTTTTGCAGAAACTTCTTTGTTCCCTGAAAAATGCACTAATTTTAATGAAAATATTCAGCTTCCCTTAGAACTGGTACAGATACTTTGCATAAAGATACAGGAATAAGAATAAACTATACCTGTACCTTGTGAGTGATTGACAAATCAAACAAATGCTAAATACTAAATATTTGCTGGTGACATTTCACTGAATTCCAAAATGCCTGAGCATTTTGAAGATGTGTGAATCTTTATGTGAAAGTTTCATAGAATGAAGTAATGCTTTTGACATGGGAAAATAAGATATGAGAATTCTGGGAAAAAATGATTGATTATGTGGGAAAAATTATTCAGGCAGAAAAATATAACATTCTGAGGAGTTACAAAAGAGAGAAGAAGGGAGGGAGAGAGGGAGTGAATAAATTATAGTTAGGCACAGCATAATTTAGAATGAAACTATCTTAAGAAAAATGTTTAAAATTATTTCTATGCAAACAATTCATAAGAAGCCTATTACTCACTACTGGAATTCACTCCTATCCAGCAATGACTAATGGAAAGTATTATGGATTCTCATGGAGGATTAAGAAAAGGTTGGACTTCCGGTTTGCAGGGCTTCGGCAACAGCAGGAATCCATGAACGTGCGTGGTTTCTGCTTGCGCTTGCTGCTGGAGTGCCCTGAGCCAGCCGGCTTCAGGGCTAAAGCCACCCTGTAGAGGTGGCCGAAGATAGGGGAGACCCAGCAGGGTTTGAGAGGAGCCGCATCTCCTCTCCCCAGCTGGCTTAACTCCCTATTCCGAAGGCGGTAAAGAGCGGCGGTCAGAAATGGCCGCCACAAAGAAGCACTCACCCGGAAAAGAATGTGCAGGAGGAAGCTAAGAGGTGAAAGTTTTGGCTGACTGGGATAGGAAGCAACATTCAAGATTTCCTGGAATTTAAATTTAAAAAAAAGATACATCACTCCAAAGAAGATCTAGGCAGCGAATGAAAGTGAAAAGGGAAAGTTTGTTTTTTCTCTCTCTCCTTCCTTACAGTGACAGCAGATGAATGAGAAATTGGAAAAACCCGCTTTGACATCAGCAGGTAATTAAACTGGAAAATTAAAATCAAGGGGACAATAAAGATTTCTGATCGCTGAAAAAACTTTTTTTTTCTTTGCTGTAAGTGGGAAGGGAGAGGAAAAGAATAAGAGTATGATTTGGCTGAAGGAGATTGCTTGGAATCTAAAAGATTAAAACTAAATTGTAATAAGACTTCTAAAAAATACATTCTAATTGGAAGTTTGTAACTGAATTGCAACCCCAGGAAGAGGAAGTGAAAAAAGAAGAAAGTGTTAAATGATACAGCTTGTGTGTATTTGGACTATTTAGTGACTTTGGGACTCTTGGAAATTATATTTGAAGGATTAAAAACATTTGGTGTTTTTAAAATTTTTTTACAATGGCATCACTTCGTGGGAATGAAATGAATTTCAAAACACAATATAAGGAAGAGAACAAGAAGGAAGGGCCTCTTTGGACGTCGTTTTTCATTTTTTAAAATGGCATTATTCTACCTTATGTAGATATACTTACACAGAACAAAGAAAGTTGGGACAAAGAAGAACATGCTTAATGAAACAAGAGTACTTTCTATTGCGGAAGAAAAGGAGAAGGGAAGAGACGAATGGAGAAATTGTTTAGCACTGAAACATAGAGCAACACAGAAAAGGAAAAAGTAAGGTGACAAAGTAGATAATAACCAGGACATGGTTATGATATCAGCGAACAAGAATACAGGAAATGAAGAGGGATATGAAGAATGAAGAGATAAGAGTGAGTAAAAAGGAAGGTTGAGCTGGAGAAGGCAAGTGAGGAAGGAAGGAAACGAGAAGCTACAAAGGTTTGAAACAGTTGTAAAGAAAGCAGGATTTATTTAGAGATAATGACGTTAAATATATACTGGAAAAAGAGATTCTGCCAAAAGTAATAAGACTGTATTGTGTAATTTGTATTTAGAATAATGTTAGAAAATTTGGAACAACAATGATTACTAAAATGGGATAGAAATATTCAATGTATTTAGTGAAATTTCTTTTGAACAAAAGAATGAATGAATAATGAGAGAATTGAATCAAGAAGAAATGGGATACATTTTAATTACATAATGTTTAAAATATAAAGGAAATTGGGGAGGGAGTAACTACGCAAAATTATAATGTTGTTCCGATGAAGCATGATACCTATTCGTGAAAAGGAATATAAAATGGTTTGAAGATTTAAAATGAATATTAAAAGAAACAGAAAAGAGAATACGAGAATGAGGGAAATGAAGATGAGAGACAAGGGGCGTACAAAGGGTAGATGGGAAGAAGGAAGGAGGAAGGAAGGGAAGAGAAGCTACAAGGTTTGAAACAAGCTGTAAAGTAAACAGGATTTATTTAGAGATAATGGTAAAAATGATAACTGAAAAAGAGATTCTGTAAACAGTACATAAGAATGTATTGTTGTATTTGTATTAGAAATAATGTTAGAAAATTGAATAACATATGATGTATAAAATGGGATAGAAATGTTCATGTAATTTAATGCAAAACTTGTCTCTTTTTCAACAAATAAAATGAAGTGAAATATGAAGAGAATTGATAAGAAGGATAGGAACAATTTTAAATATATGTAATGTCTTAAATATCTAGAGTTAAACTGGGGGGGAAGTAACGTACACAAAATTTTTATAGAGTGTTCCCACAGAGCATGAATCTTATTTGAAAACGGAATGTATAATAATGTTTAAGATTTAAATAAATATTAATTTTAACGATAGTTTAATTGATATGATTGTTGTTTTTATTATATTATATATTTTAATTTTTCTTTTTAAAAAAATATAGTGCTAGCTTCAAGAATGTAACTAAGAAATCCGAATGAAAGTTATGTATTATTTTAAGTGTTAAATTTTAGGGGAAAATTAAAAGGCGCCATACTCCATCAGTGACTCCAGGACAAATTTGTGTGTTAATAAGAAAAGATAATAAGATCACAGCTGAAACAGGACAGACATAAGGATATAATATAAAAATTTTTTGATATATTTTAAATTGGAGAATGAAATAAAATAAAATCAGATTAAGAGACGTGAAAGAGGGGAAAAGCGATATAAGAAATGTTAGATGGTAATAAGATATGGAATAGATATTTATATAAAGTGCAGCATAATTGAATTTATGTCTGTTGACGAAGAGATGTAACCCGGATCAAGCTGCTTTCAAAAAAGATGTTTTATGTTTTTATGTTATGTGTTTTGTTTGTATATATGTTTGTCTTTTAAAAATCAATTAAATTTTTGGGAAAAAAAAGAAAAGGTTGCAATATACCAAGAAAACAAAAGCAAACACATGATACTGAACTGGTGTTCTGAAGGGAAGACCAGACTCTCCAGTCTTATAGCACAATTTAATTATCAGTGGGATAAAACAGCAACATGTCAAGCTCTGCTATATGGAAGAAAAGATCATGATTCTGAGAAGGATATTCTACCTTTTAAAATTAAACTCTGCAGTCAAAAAACATTTTTCATGCATGTGTGCCTTTTTTCCTCATTAATTTTATTTATAGTCCCTCTAGACAAATAATAGAAGGAGAGAATATGGTCCAATTTTAGATTTATATCTATAATTTGTGTATTGTATGATATGCTGCTATCTTCTTCCTCTGAAACTATTGCAGCGGAAACATAGGAATGGAATACTTATTAGGTAGCAATGTAAATTAAAGTGGGGAACAAAGTCTTGCCTTCAGCCTGAGAGGAAAAAAAGCAAATTGGGTGAGCCATACTCACCTCAAGCTTGTAGATATTTCCTCCTCTTCTTTCTCCTATTTATGTTGAGACACAGGAAAGAAACAAGAAGTAATGGTAATACAGGGCTTGAAAAAGCTTGTTTTCCCCATCAGAGAGAGAATAAGGATGGCTGAGAAGAAACTCTATGTTGCTGATAGAAGTTTCTTTCAACATTTATAAAATGTTGAAATGAGAGAAGTAGCATTTTCTACTGAAAATAATAGGTTTGGTATTCCAATTTCAATTTCCAGCAGGAAAAAGAAACCATAAGCTCAGTGTTCTCTGTTTCTGCCTTCTACATTCATTCCAGAAAACTCAATGCTTAAAAAAAGAAGAAAGAGCATCAAGGAGAGGTGAATTCCTTTTACCTTCTATAACTTTTGTGAAAGATCAGATGGACCTTTTTCAATAGTGTAATATATTTTAAGGTAAACAATGAGATGTTTGTGAATCCCTAGATTCTCCTTCCCACATACCTTAAAAGCCATCATAGTTTCTCATCATAGTCCAAAAAAGTTTAGTAGGAAAATATTTATTGATTTATAAATGGACAGTCAAAGCCTCATTAAAAAGAAAAATAAAACAAATATTTTATGACTTCTTTTAACCAAACAAGAACAAGTGAGATAAAGTAATAGGAAAATCAATTAAAATCAAATCAGATAGAATAAAAATAACTAAGTTAATTTACTGTATAAACAGCAATAGTAAGATAATAAAAAGATTGTTTTTATTTTCATTAAAAAATCTTTATACTCCCTTAAACAACTAGAAATTTCAACAGATTGGATTCCAACTGGCCAATTTATTTCTGAAGGCAATTGTAACAAAGAAAAATTTAGCAAATTTCTTATAAATTTCTGTTGTGCTTTCTTGCACCCAAGCCAGCCGATATGCCAAGATGATGGCCTATCAGAACAGATCACTAGTCATGATAATGAGTGTTATTGCTTCAGTGGCATATGCATTGGTAATCTGAATAAGGAATATTATAAAATTACACTTTCACAAGCATTGATAGTTACAATATTCAAACTTGCAAGCATGATTATTTTTCCTAAATGAAGGGGAAACTATATTTTGAAAATAAGTTGGGGTAGCAAAATGATCCCTAAACACAATTTGGGATTCTTGATTTATCACTTTGCAAATCAAGATCTATGGTGCTTTACTTTGACTTGGAAATTTAAAGCATCTATCCCATCACCATTAATGTTTAAGCCAAGAGGTCATCACAAGAAATATTACCTGCCATGTGTTCTTTTAAGGGAGAATTAAAGTTGTCTAGAACAAAAACATCAACGAGATAATGTTCCCATTTCAACCAGTATTTTGGTTGGCAAATTGAAATGTGAAGTATTATAAAAATGAAAATCTTAGCTCAAGTCTCAGTGCATCAGGAATGAATCAAGCAAAAACAATCCTTAAAATAATATTATAAATTTGGTTATGTCAATATTCCTTTCATTATCCAACTTGTTTCATTATCCATTCCTTTGTGGTGTTTATACTTCTAAGAACATGTCATAACTATTGATCCCCATCCAAAAACTGGAAGGGATAGAATTTACCCGAAACAAACCCCAACTATCAATAGTGATATACTTGTAAAAAACAATTGGGGGAAAGAGGTAGAAGTTACAAATCATTTTTCCTTTTCTCAAAAAATATATCTATTTCTTTAAAAAAAATCACAGTAGAGTATCAGAAAATACACTGCTCAAAAAAATAAAGGGAACACTTAAACAACACAATGTAACTCCAAGTCAATCACACTTCTGTGAATTCTTAATCACTTCTATCATTCTATCCACTAAGGTAGCAACATTGATTGGACTAATCAATTCCACATGCTGTTGTGCAAATGGAATAAGACAACAGATGGAAAGCAAAGGCACGTTAAGCAAGATATCCCCAATAAAGGAGTGGTTCTGCAGGTGGTGACACCAGACCACTTTCTCAGTTCTATGCTTCGGCTGATGGTTTTGTCACTTTGAATGTTGGTGGTGCTTTCCTGTAGTGGTAGCATGAGACGGAGCCTACAACGCCACACAAGTGGCTCAGGTAGTGCCAAGCTCATCCAGAATGGCATATCAGTGCGAACTGCCGGCAAGAAGCGTTTGGCTATGTTCGCCAGAGTCCGTGTCCAGAGATGGAGACGTCTACCCAGGAGAAGGCCAGTACATCAGGAGACATGGAGAGGCCATATAGAGGGCAACAACCCCAAGCATCAGGACCAACTACCATCTGCCTTTGTGAAAGGAGGGACATGAGGAGCACTGACGAGCCTGCAAAATGCATCTCCAGCGGCCACACAATGTGCATGTGGCTGCTTAAACAGTTCAGAAACAAGACTCCATGAGGGTGGTATGAGGCCAACGTCCACAGGTGGGGGTTGTGCTTACAGCCAAACACTGAATGCAGGCGTTTGGCAATTTGCCAGAGACACCAAGATTGGCAAAATTCACCACTGCACCCTAGGTTGGCTGCTTCACAGATGAAAGCAGGTTCACACACTGAGCACATGTGACAGGACTGAACAGGGTCTGGAGTATCCATGGAGAATGTTTGCTGCCTTCACATCTCAGCCATGACCGGTTTGGTCGTGTGTCAGTAATGGTGTGGTGGCTTTCTTTAGGGGGCCGCACAGTTCCTCCATGTTCTCAGCCAGAGTTAGCCTCACTGTCATTAGGTACCGAGATGAGATCTCAAAACCTTGTGAGACCATATGCTCTGAGTGCTGTTGCCCTGGGTTCCTCCTAATACATGACAATGCTGGACCTCATGTGGCTTGGAGTGCTTGTCAGCAGTCCTGCAAGATGAAGCATTGATTACTGGCCTTACCCGTTGCCCAGACCTGAATCCAATTGAGCACTTCTGGGACCATTCAATGTCTTGCGTCAATCCACCAACGCCCACGTTGCCAGCAGACTGTCAGAAGTTGGGGATGCTTTAGTTTCAGGGTGGGGAGGAGATCCCTTCAGGAGCCATCTGCCACGCTCATTCAGGACATGCCCAGGCATTGTAGGGAGGTCATACAGGAACATCGGAACCCTTGTTTTAAGGAATACTTGTTTTCCAGACATTACATCAAAGTGGGATCAGCCTGTAGTGTTTTTTTTTCCACTTTAATTTTGAGTGTCACTCAAATCCAGAACTCCATGGTTGCTAAATTTGATTTCCATTGCATAATTTTTGTGTGATTTTGTTGTCAGCATATTCAACTAATGCAATGAATAAAGTATTTAATAAGAATATTTCATTCATTCAGATCTAGGATGTCTTATTTTTGTGTTCCCTTTATTTTTTTGAGCAGAGTGTATTAAAACTTTGAAACTGACCTTTTTTGAATGCCTCTAAAGGAATTATTCTATCCCTTAAATAATTAAGCCATTTCTCTCTCTCTCTCTCTCTCCCTCCCTCCCTCCCCCCCTCTCTCTTCATATATATATATGGAGGGAGGGAGGGAGAGAGAGAGAGAGATCTCAAGTTTGGCACTTTGGCTGTATATGATTATCATATAATGGGAATATGTTTTCATATTATGTTTTTAGTAAGAAATCAAGATGTAAACTTGATTACCAGACTCAGATGGCTAACAAGCAGCATTCCCAAATAACAGTAGTTAGGGTGGCCAATATGCCATGAGGACACCAAATCCTAACTTTATCTCATAACATTATCTCAACTACATGTAGAAGGTAATAACTGGGGTTTATTATATGAAAAGAATTTAATAAATACTACTTTATGTAACAGTATCTATAAGATAATCACACATCCACATCTGCCTATCTCAAGTCCTTGAGAAGAATTAAATAGGTGGACAAAAATGTCAAATCCATTGTGAACTTCTGACTGTGTAACAGAGCATAACAAAGATCTGCAAATACAACTAGAACAATGTTGCAAAAGAAAGGAAATATAGCACCAATAGTATTCGGCACCTTGACTGTAATTCCCAAATAACTGGAGCACCCTTCGGTATCATAAGCATTGACAAAATCACCATCAGTCAATTACAAAAGGCAGCTTTACTAACAACAGTTTACATCCTGTGACAATATCTTTATTGCCATCAAACAACAACTTCTATCTGTCCCAGGCCCTAGGTGGATTAAAATGCCAAATTCAGTCTAAACATCTGGCTAACTATGCAACCAAACATAATAATAAGAACAATAATGGATCAATCCATCAATCTTAGGGGTCAGTGTTGATCAATTTGGAGAACCCTGTTTTAAAGATCCCTTTTGAAGCCACCTTACTGGATATTTTATGTGCCTGCACCAATGCAGATACTGTATATGTGTAGTTTCAAACATGTACTCAGAATGAAATATATGAAGAAGATTCCAGATATGGTAAATATAAGAATTGTGCAAGAACTACAAAAGAACTGTGCAAGAACTACTCTGTATGGAGAGGTATAGTGAACAATATTGGTGTGAAATAGTTTTATCTGTTTTCTTTTTCTTATCTTATATATCCGGCTTGCCATGACTTGCCTCTTTTCTGCACTCCGCATATAGAATATGATTGTGCCATATAGATAAATGATGCAATTTAGTATCTACACAGGAGCACATTCCAATATAGTGCTAAATAACTGTGGGCAGAAATTATTCTCAGTGGATTCCAGGGGGAAAAATGATACTCTTTTGCCAGAAGAAATACTTTTTCCTATATTTAGAATTCCGTCATCTGTAGAAATAGCTATTTGTTATTACTGTGTTTCTCATATAATAAGGCCGGGTCTTATTTGTTTTTGAGCCCTGAAAAAATAGCTAGGCCATCTTTTCGGGGGTGACTTAATTCCCCCCCTTGCATCTTTGGGCGGGTGGGAGGCAACGGCTTGGATGTTGACCTCGGCGTTGGTGGGGCACTTCGTATCGGGGTCAACGCAGGCAGCACCATATTTGGGTGTGCAACAAAAGTACTTCCTAACAGCAAGCCCCCCCATTTTGCATGTTTTAATATAGGCCTTAATTTTGGGGGAGGGGCTTAATTTCATTTCATGCCTATAAAACATGCTGGGACTTCCTATTGGGGGAGGCTGTATTGTTGGAGAAACAGGGTACATTGAGGAAGCCTTTTTTTATTTCTTCATTAATTTTTGTTTAAAATAGGAAAATTACTATGTCTAATATTCAAAAACTATTCTTTCTGCTATGATGCTGATCGGATTTGCAAAGAAAATAGAAACTATTTCCAATAGTAGTATTTGTCACTGTATAGCATTCTTTATTCTTCAATTCTTTTATAGATACCCTGGATAACAAAATAAAGCTAATATCTGATTTAAATAAAATAAAAAGAGAATGTCCGAATTGATGTTTGAAATATATTTTATGACAAATATACTATTGTTGACCTAAATAAGTTATTTATTATGCAAAAAAGGAAATACATGTCGGAAAAAGTCAGTTACAGAAAAAAAAAGTTATATTTTGTTGCACTATACTGTGAATTGCTGATGTATGTTCTGTGTTTTTTTTAAATTAAATAATATTAGTAGATTCTGTGAAACTGTTTTCTAAATCTGTATCTGACAGGTAAAATGCCCTTTAATTTAACTCAAACTGCAAGATTCCTGTATTGAGATCTCAGGATTGTAACCCTTAGGAGTACCATTACTAAAGCCACAGTACTAATTAACAATAAGTGTCTGGATCCCATTCAATGTCCTAGTCCTAGACAATCTATTGAAGGGATAATAGCACCAGATTTCACCAGGAAGTGCTGTGTTAAAGATTGAATCTGACCATCCACTGTATCCATCACCAGAAATCCTGATAGCATCCTAACTTTGTCAGAGATGAGGAGAAAGTGATCAGATGGCAGTACTTCAATTGCCACAGTCCCTATTGTCGAACTTCCTGCCACTGGAGGTTCAAGCATCTGTTTCCTTCATATCATTACCAAAGTTGTTAAAACAACATTTATTATCTATATATATTCAGGTAGGAGTATAGTTTATAATTTAATAAGGAGTAACATCACAGAACAAACTGCCATCTTGTGGAAACATAGACTGCAAATTCTGTGACAATGCTAATTATTTATCAGAACTATGTAAAGCATAAAATGTTTTGGAGAACATGTTAGTGGATATAAACCACCTGTCTTCACATCAAAAAAGCTACCACATTTTTACACACTTTCACAACTCTTCCTGAAACTGCTATGAGATTTTTCTACAACTTTATAGTGAATAACTTTGATGGTTTTTTTTTATTGCAAAGGACCTCTTTCAATATGTGCACAGATCTGTTATTTTACTCTATGAAAAATATTTTCTTGAAATATTGAGGAAAGCAGGTGAAACTGAAGACTGTGCCTCCCCCTCCCCCCCCCTCTGTGTGTGTGTGTGTGTAAAATACCTTGCCCAAGGAATATCTAATATTTTTACTGATGTATTAAAATATTTTTATTCATTAAACAACTGAAAAATGAATTTAAGACAAGACAACACAGAAAGTCCGTGTGTTAATGTTTATACATTTATGATGAAATATAAATGGTTGAGAGGTTGTTGTTGAACCATAAAATGAATTTGACAGCAGTCAATCTCAGAATAATTTTTTAAAAAGTTAATGTGACTTCTAACCAATTTTTGCAGGACACTATTTTACCCAATGTGGCTGTTTCTCAAAACTACTCAAAGAAGAACTGTTGTGAAATTTGGTGGCTTGCTTATTAGTATATGCTCACTACCAGGAACATATTGTCTTTCAGACCCTGAACTAACTTCTGGAGGGAATTGTTAGTTAATTTGATAATGTTTTATTTTGATTGTGTTAAATGCCCATTTTATTTTATGAATGGATTAATTATTTATTATGTGATACTACTGTGAACATTTTAATATACTCTAATTTGATTTTCCTAATTAATCCTTAATTTGATTACCATGGAATTTGATTACCATTTATTGTACTCTGTATGTTATAAAACATTGGAAGTCTTTATGAAATATGACAATCCATAAAGTAGACAAATAACCAAGCAATCATGGGGATTAAAAAGACACCATAGGCTGAAACAGAGAAGGTGAATAATCCATTATTGCTATACCATATCAAAGCTTCAGTGTACAATGTTGGTGGGAAAGTATAGCAAAATTGGACTCTCATTATGCAAAATATTCTAGAAAAGAATAACAGAGTTGGAAGGGACCTTGGAGGTGTTCTAGTTCAAACCCTGGTCAAGCAAGAGGCCCCGTAACATTCCAGGCAAATGTCTGTCCAGAACCTTCTTAAAAGCCCCCAGTGGTAGAGCAACTACAAGTTCTGTAGGCAAGCTATTCCACTAATTCATTTCTCCTTAATTCTAGATTACTTCTCTCATTGATTAGTTTCCATCCATTGTTTCTCTTCCTGCTTTTTGGTTCTTTGGAAAATAGGTTGACTGCCTCTTCTTTGTGACAGCCCCTCAAATATTGGAACACTGCTATCATGTCAGTCCTAGTGACATGATAGTATGTCACTATTTGAATTGCAATTAGTAAAGTGACACAAAATAAAAAAGAATTGTTGTCTTTATTCTGAATTTTTTTGCCTCTTTTTTTAATCATTCTTTTTTCCTGTTCTTTGAAAAATACCAATGATTGTTGTTTGGAAACAGGAATAGTCAAATTCAACAACACATCTGGTAAAGGATCTGTAGTTTTAAAGAACAGGAAGCAGATTAGAAATACAAATTCAGGCCTTGTGATGAAGGGAAATTAGTAGTGCATTGATAACAAACAGCATTTCTAATATATTCACAAAGTTAGTTTTCCAGCTGTATCAGATCAGAATGGAAGAATGCCACTAATGTAGCAAAAGGAGCTTAATGTAAACAAAATGTAATGTAAGCAAAGTGTAAATAAATACCACACAGATTGGTTCAGTTCCTACTGAATTTCCCAATATTTGCAAATAGAGCTTGATTTAGTGATAAATGTCAAAGTGGTATGATAGTCAATAACATAGCAGTACCGGTGGGCTGCTGCATTGAGAAAAGGTAAAATCAATTTTGGGAATAAGTGGAAATATAATTAACAAAATAAAACTGCTGATACTATAATTATAGAAATCAATTATGTCAGAAGACTGTCAAAATACTCTTTCAAATAAACCTAAAATAATATTGTAGACCATGAAAGGTGATGTGATGAAGTTTCTTGAGGAAAATATATTTTTAGATATTTTTTTGCTAGTCCTACATTACTAGAGTCAAATGTTAATCAGGGACTGAAATATTATTTGCGATAGCTAATGAAGATCTTTGTGTATTTATACAAATAACATTCACTAACTCTTTTTAACCAGTTTCCTGTTTCTGATTTAATACAATAGTAACAAAATCAAAGGCGAATTTGCTTTCAGCGAAGGATTGGCATATGTGTGTAATTCTGAAATTTCCATGTTTTTATCTGAAAGATTTATAGATATTTTAATCATTTATTACATAATTATGCAAACCAATAATTCTTTTCCATCTGAAGCTGGAATTATGATGTCATCCGCAGTAGAAGACAGTATCACTTTTTAATCTGTTTGAACTGCATATGTTAAAACTAAATACGATTCCATGCCTCATGGTTCCTTTTCTACTTATTTTGGCCATGAAAGAAATCAAGATCATAAAAGAAAAAAACTTTCACTTTTGACTTTTTTCAAAAAAAGAATCCTTTCTGTATATGAAAAAAAATTGCAAATTGAAATATTCTTAAAATAATTAAATAGATGAAATCTTCACCAATAAATGTATTTAGCTCTTCTTAACATGGACATAATTACTTTATACCTTATCTGCAAATGAACTATAATGAAATCAGAATGACAAAATGTATATTATGACATCACAATGGCAGCTTTACCTATTTGTTCTAGGAGTGTGATGCCTCCTCTTTCTGTTTCTCTCTCTCTCTCCTCCCTTCCTCTATAGCTGCTTATACATAAGTGGTTAGGTAGAAAGAACTCTAGCTTCTTCCTCTGAATATTTTGGTGTCAGAAAAAAAGCAGGAACATTTTGTAAGCAATGAATGGGTGATTCCTGACGGTAGCTCTTTCTATTAACTTTTTTTTTCTAGAGCAATATAGGTAGCAACGAATTCTTTAAGTATGTGAATATTTTAAAAATATAACATATTAAAAACCATGGTACACAATCTTAAGTCATCAAGGCTGTATGTGACCCCAAATAGTCTTTGGTAGGAACTTCAGGGATCTTTTAAGAGTTGTTACTAAATTTTAAAGTTCAAAGACCACAACAATGGAAAATAGCAAATTACATGGTAAAAATACATCAATTATAGTAATTATATGAAATCTTTATTAAATAGAAATAAAAGGAATAAAAGGCATAATGTCATTTTTGTACCAGGCTCCACACTATTTCTGGATTATGACCTTCAGCATACCACTTAAAACCAAGTGTTGACTTCAGCCCAGAGGTTATGCATCTAATTCCACATTAGTGAGCACATGACTGAAATTCAGTGATAAAAGACATAGTTTACTTTTATCCTGCAGAAACCTTGGAAATCTGTCACCCATGGATAACATTTGAAATTAGATAGATGAATCCATTGCAATTTTACTTGCTTGTTTGTTTGTTTGTCAAGAAATTATAAGATAACAGATATAAGTATAAACATAGTTATGAATACATGAAATGGATGCATATAAGAAAAATAAAAAGAAATAGGACAGGGACGGTAGGCACGTTGATAAGCTTATGCATGCCCTTTACAGACCTTTTAGGAAAGGGATGAGGTCAATTGTAGAAAATCTAAGCTTAAAGTTTTTGGGGTTTGGGGAAGAAACTACAGAGTCAGGTAGAGTACTCCAGACATTGACCACTCTGTTGCTGAAGTCATATTTCCTGCAATCAAGTTTGGTGCAGTTAACCATGAGTTTGTATCTATTGTTTGCTCTTGTATTGTTATGGTTGAAGCTGAATATTCACTGACAGATAGGACATTGCAATATATGATTTTATATACTATACTTCGATAGGACCGAAGGTGGTGTAGTTCCAGATTTTCTAAGTCTAGAATTTCAAGTCTGGTGGCATAAGGTATTCTGCAATGAGTAGAGCAGTGGAGAACTCTTCTTGTGAAATATTTCTGGACTTTCTCAACTGTGTTAATATCAGATACATATGGGTTCAAGACTGATGAGCTGTATTTAAGTATTGGTCTAGCAAATGTTTTATATGCTCTAGTTAGTAGTGTGACATTACCAAAGAAAAAGCTATGTAGGTTAACAACTCTTAATGCCTTTTTGGCTATGCAGTTACAGTGGGTTCTAACACTTAAATCATTAGAGATGAGTATTCCAAGGTCCTTTACAGAGTTTGGATCTTCAACAAGGTCTTGATTATTCAGCTTGTATTTTATTTTCTGATTTTTTTTTGCCAATATGTAAGACAGACGTTCATAAGTATAGATTCCATAATGAATGTTCAATCATCACTGCAGAAGATTATATATGTTTTGAATCTTTTTCTGTTTCAAAATCATAGCAATTTAATTATAAATTTTAAATCAGGGCATTTTAAATTTAAATATTTAGGGGAAATTATCACTAGTTGTTTGTAAATACTTTAAAAATACTTTGTCAAGTTTATATAAATAGACATCCATGTTCAGTTAAAGTCTTGCTAGAGACTTCAGTAATCATGACACTTCAGTTCCTCAGCATATTAACTTGGAAATTAACAACTGATTTCAAAGGGAGGTTTGAGGCTATTTCTAAAAACATGTCTTAAAGCAACAACTTTAGCTGACTCCTATACAGATATAAGTTCGTGAGCATTCTGGAATGTATGAGTCCATGCTTTTTTCTTCATCCTGATTGGTTGGGAGTCTTGGTCTGTGTTTATTGGTCTTGGAGTTTGCTTGATTGGTGTTTCTGGTCTTCTGTCTGTTTTGTTTGGCTTTGATTGGCTGGCAACATTGTGTTTCCTGTATTGGAGACTTTTAGTGGCAGATTGTGCTCCAAGTAAATGGATGGCAATCATTTACTAGAAGCTAGGTTTCATCTGGGTGCCTGTGGTGGTGTGTTTGAGCTGGGGGTATCCGGGGGGGTCTGTTTGTGTCAGGTGTTTGCCTGGCTTGTGGTGTGGAGATTTTTTGTTTGAGAGTGCAGGCTTCCAGATAGTTGACAGTCTGGTGGAGTCATTTCTTCTTTTCATGCTTTCAATCTTTTTTCAATCTCTATGGCTCTCTCATAATTCTGTAGCTGGGGTTTTCTATAGTGGCTAAGGTTTTGGTGCATTGAAGTCGATGCTATGACCTGTGGCTTTTCATGTGTTGGAGTGTGAGGAAGTGTGGTTTTTTTACTGCATTTTTGTGTTCATCTAGGCAGGTACTTATTCTTCTTATTTGGTCTGTCCAATGTATGTGGCAGGCATGATGCACAGGGGACTTCATATATGCCTTGGTTTTCAAACTCAATTTTTATCTTTGGGGTTTCTTAGGATGTGGGCTATTTTTCGTCTGTTTAATGTAGTCTTGATGTGCTTTATATAAAATTGTGCTTGAGCTTGGAGGTATCAGGGGAGTCTGTTTGTGCCCAGGTGTTTGCCTGGCTTGTGGTGTGGAGATTTTTTTGTTTGTGAGTGCAGGCTTCAAATGATTGACAGTCTGGTGGAATCATCTCTTCTATTCATGCTTCATTATATACACACAACACACACACACACACACACATGTGTGTGTGTGTTGTGTGTTTGTGTGTGTATAATCAAGCATGAATAGAAGAGATGATTCCACCAGACTGTCAATCTTGGAAGCCTGCACTCTCAAATAGAAAGATCTCCACACCACAAGCCAGACAAACACCTGAGTACAAACAGACCCCCCTGATACCTCCAGCTCAAACACCCCCCCCCCACCAGGCACCAGATGAAACCTGGCTTCCTAATAGATAACAGCCGTCCTTCACATGAAGCCAAGCTGCACTGAAAGCCTCCAACACAGGAACAGAGTGTTGCCAGCCAATCAAAGCCACAAAACAGACAGAAGAAACCAGAAACACCAATCAATCAACTCCAAGTCCAATAAACACAGACCAAGACTCCCAACCAATCAGGATAGGCCAGCCTCAAATTTTAAAACCAAAGGGCTGTGAGACCCACATCCATACAGAAGCCTGATGATGGCAGATGAGATTCTGCTGAAACGTTTGATACAACTTTGAAAAGGCATTCATGACGTGGGATAATACCCGAAGGAAGTGAAAGCACTATATTATATTTGTTTTTTTAAGCTTTTCGCGGTACTTACATGTGTGCTGTTCAGCTTCCCTCGGTATTATCCCACGTCATTGTAGTGCTGAAATGTGCTACAACTTTAACAGCACTACAATGATGTGGGATAATACCCGAGGGAAGCTGAACAGCATATAACATTATAATATATATTATATATATATATATATATATATATATAATATATATATATAGTAATATTATATATATATATATATATATATATATATATATATACATACATACATACATACATTACATACATACATATATATTATATATATATATATATGCTGTTTAGCTTCCTTCGGGTATTATCCCACGTCATTGTAGTTCTGTTAAGTTGTAGCTCATTGTAGTTCTGTTTAAAGTTGTAGCAACGTTTCCGCAGAATCTCATCTGCCATCATCAGGTTCTGTATGGAGTGTGTCTCACAGTTCCTCTGTTTCAAATTTGAAATTTGAAAAAAAATTGAACAGAGGAACTGTGAGACACACTTCCATACAGAAGCCTTGATGATGGCAGATGAGATTCTGCTGAAACGTTGCTACAACTTTAACAGAAACTACAATGAGCTACAACTTTACAGAACTACAATGACGTGGGATAATACCGAAGGAAGCTAAACAGCACAAATGTAGTACCCGCGAGAGCTTAAAAAATATATATATATATATATATATACATACTACATACATACATACTACATTACATACATATATATATATATATATATTCATTTATACACCCTCCAATATTGCATTATATGTGAGATGGGCAAGAAATAAATGTAATTAATAAATAAATGTATTTAATAAATAAACAAAGAAATAAAAATCTATCCTCCTTTTTTGTATTTATTACAGGATACAAGCACATACTCTTTCCAGAATCTGATTGAAACAGGTAGGGGAGATCATACAGCTTTCAATGTTTTCTTTACCCCGTTATTCTATTTTATGGAGACAGAAATAAATAATCTGTATATCAAGCAGGGCTTATCCGAGCAATCAAGCTGTTTCATCTTCCCGTCTCCAACACTGCTAATGAATTTGCATTCTTTTGTGTGGGTGCTTTCTTTCTTCTCTAACCAAGTGTAGCATGAAATATCACTTTCATTTACCATCCTAATATAAGCCTATTATATGTGGTTCATATCACTAATTACTAGGACTGCTTTTATTTACTCATCTAGGTTTGAAGAAAGATGTTAGAAAACAAATAAACAATTTACCATGCCTCAGAGAGCTGATAGATTTTGCTCTCCTGTTCTTTGTTCTTCTGATCCATGGCTTGTTGTGTTATGTGGTGATTTTCTCTTCAGCAGAACTTTCCTCATATCTTTCTTGAAATGTTTTGGTGAGTCTTCTTTCAGTCTCATTCAGATTCATTAATGATTACTAGTATAAAGTGCTCAAACCGGTTTACCAGCCAAAATTCCTCGAAATACAATACCATCTTTTACAGCCATTGAGACTGCCAAATCTATATTAACCATTTAAATATGCTTATTTTCATTATTAAGCTTCCTTTTCCTCAAAATCTTCTCTAACATTCTGGGTGACTTACACTTCTTCCCTTTTTGCCAACGTTATATTTGCTTTCTTCTTCTATGAGCCCTATTTTATGAGAAACTAAACTATCCTCGCTTCTCAGCTGACTATTAGCAAAGTGTAGCACAAAGTATAAGTAGGTAGACTATTTGCATAAAAACCTTATCATACGTCCAATAGAATAATAATCATACTATTTTGTATCAACATATTGTTTTACTTATTTTCATTAATGGTGCTTTGCCTTGGAAGAAAAAGCAAATTCTATATGTGTGACATGTAAACACAATTTGCTTCAGAAAAAAAATCAGCTTTTGGAACTGTTTTTAAAACAGTTTATTTGATCATGGCAGCTGACAATAGACAGTCTTTTGAAGATGTAGCTCACCAGGTGTAGTGCAGCACCAGGTTATTTTTTGCAAATGGCTTGCAAAAACAACAGGTCTGCAGTAGAATTGTTAGCTTCTCAAATTGTTTGTTATTCAAAGTCAATTTAGATGCCATTTGCTTGAAAAGATGGCAAATGACAGCAGAATCATGAGAGGCTAATTCAAAAAAAGCTGGGTTTCATAATGAAATCATAATTAGGACTGTGGTAGAGGGTCTTTCATCATTTTTCCATATTTATAATGCTCATTTCCTTTTTGTTTCTTTCCTGCTCAGAAATGTTAAAAAAAAGCATACAGGCATTTTCAGTACAATCCAGTGAATGTCCGTTTTTAAGTCTGCAGAGAATTGCTGCCGAACAGCTTGATGTTGCTCATATTCATTCACAAATGAATTTCAAAGTGGTTGATGAGCTTGTTAATTATCTATGTTGGCATCTTAGCACCTTTTTTTAACATTATTCTGCTACATCAAAAGCATCCATATTGTATTAAAGCTGTAGTCTTTGATACAGAGATCTTGCTGTTAATTTGGAAATTGGTTTAGAGCCTTGGCTGTCACATACTTTAAAATGGATTGTCAATAAGCTGGCTAAGTGTCATTTCAATTATTAATTGTTCTTGTTTTATATGTAATATAGATCTTTTGGAGATCAGAGTTTAGTCAGCCTTAGTGTTGTTTTTTTATAACTTTAATTAGATAATCTTTATTTTGTTGAAAGTTACATTCCTTTAGAAGTAATCTATTGAGAACTGTGACTCATCTTATAGGTGGACAAAACTAGAGCAAACAGTGGACAAGGCTGACTTCCAAGATCTAGCCTTCCTTCTTTTTGTGACTTTTTTTTCTCTTCCTTCCTCAGAGGGTGGGCTATCACAAAACAGACAATCTTGAAACAAAAAGAAATGCAAAGAAAACTAAAAGATTAAGGTAAGGAAGAAAAAAGTTTTAAAAGTTCAAGCAAAAGAAAAGAAGAATTGCGAGATAATAACAGAAAAAGGATAAAAAGAGACAATATGACTACACTGAGTACAAGCTAATATAATAACTCTTTTTGAAATATAATGTTATTAAATTTCAAAAGCATGAATAAAAAGTAAACAAGTAACAAGAAAGTTAGTTGAAAAGAAAAAAAATCAAACAGAAAGCAAGATACAGATGTAATAAGGAAAAGTAAAGAAAAAAGAAAAAGAATGGCTATCATTATCATCATCATTAACCCAATCTTTTTTTTTTAGCCAATGCAGAATCAGAGATTGCTAGAAAAATAGTAATTTTGTAAATAATGGGGAAGAAAGGCATTGGAAATGATACTTCTGAATGTATACTGCGTTCTGTAACAATGACAAAATAGGTGCTATTCCAAAAAAGAGCCACATTGCTAAAACATCCCACAAGTCCTTCAGACTCAGGAATCTGATAATCCAGAGGACTATTCTGTAACTATTCTAAAATGATTATTCTGTCAACAATTTCTGATAAGATTTAAGGGAAACTTTAATTGAAAATTCCTTACTAGAAAAAAATGAGCCTGAACATATAATTATAGTGGGGAAAAAACATTAAGATTTAAGGAGAAAAATAATACAAATTCCTACTATATAGAGGTGTTTTTTCCTCTTTTTCTTTTGATCTGAGTTCAGAAATATTTTCCAATCACATCCAATAAATGTTGGAGGAAATGTGTTTGCTTGTTTGATGATGTAACATTTATTTTCTAGGAACATTACTATGCATCAGGAAGACCAACATTCTTCTGAGAAGCCTGTGAAAAATTCCAATATAAATATACATATTCCAATATAAACTACTAAAATGCAAAATATATGTTTTGCTAGAAACAAAATATTGGCCCACATCTGCTCTTTTCCTCATCTACTTTCTGTATAGTGCCAGTCCCATTTAAAAATGATCTGACGTACCAAAAAGTATATTAACTTTGCAATAGTGGTGAATATCTGTAGCTTGGGCGAAGGTTCATACTCCGAACTTGTGGGTTGGTTTCCAAACATTTTGTTATCAGGCTAGGTAACATCTTACATAACTGCAACAGAAGTAGATGTTGGAAAAGTAGTTTATACCAATTAAATTTTGAATTAATCCTCTAGAAGGGTGTTTCAAATACCTCCAGGAACACTCCTCAGGAAGTTTATAGAATATAAAATCCTAAATATCTCAAGCAAATAACCCATCCCAGAATTTTCCAGGGTGAGGCATATTTGATAATATCAAATTCAATGATAAATCAGAAAGTTTTTCTTAGAAATATGCAGAAATATATTATTTAAATATAGACATACAGTCACAGTAGTATGATTCAACTGCTTATTTGAGATGTTCATGAATTCCTGCCCTATTTGCTTTTAAATATTAAAGCATTCCTTAAAGGCAATTTTGATTTAAAAAAAAAATCCCTAAAAGCTGAGCCATTTGAATTAGCCAATTACTTGATGCCATTCCATATACATATCAATTTTGAATGCCCCTGTTATTGGATTATTGTCTGTCAATCAAGTTGTAAAAAGGCCTTGAAAGAAACGCTGAAATATACTTATATTCTGTAGAAATAGATTCAAAATTGAACTATGGCATGACAGCAGATGGAGCATCTGAATTGCTCCCCAAATACTACTTAAGTCTTTTGTATGTTAATGGGAACATGCCTGGAAAGCAGAAGTAACTAGAGAATGGAACAGAAAATATTAACTGAAATGTAGATGAGCCATAGAAATGACTTTGATGCTTCAGTAAGTTGATGAAAAAGGATTATGGACAGAAGGATTCCCTTCCCCAACTTTTGATGGCTAATGGTACAACAAATTTAATCAAATAAATAGGCAAATAATAATAAACAAAACTGTGTAAAGGCCCTGTCAAACTGCCCAATGGATGCAAAACGTTTGTAAAAAGGACACAGCGGCCGAGAAAAATGTTCCATCCGTTGTTATCCGCTCTCAAAGGGCAAAAATTTGCATAAACAGAGCGGAACACGGAAAGGAATGGACGCGGGGGAGGAGCAGAGCGGATGAAAGCGGATGCGGCAACGGAAGCCTAGCGGATGGAAGCGGAAATGGGAAGCGATGGCACAATTCCACTAGGCTTCCCGGGGGACCTCAGCAAAGCGGACGCGAAACGATACAGCGGAATTGCAAGAAGCAGATGCCGAAGCATTATGAACGCGGATGCATAGTGGATGCACAGCGGATTGAAGCATGCAGAGCGAGCTAGCGGATCCTTAGTGGATGCAGAACGTATGGCTAGCATTCACTGCGCATGCGGGGGAGATGTTAATTGCATAGCCCCGGCAGATATAAAAGGAAGCAGCTCCCAAGCAGGTCACCATTCTGAGGAAAGAACCCTGCTTCCTGGACACATCGATTGCCTTGCAGCCTGTCCTGCCTGCATGCCTAGCCTGCCAGCCTTGGCGCCAGCCTTTGGGTGCCTGCCTGCCTGCCTGCCTGGAAAGCTCCCTTCCAGCCTGCAAGCCTTCGTGCCTGCCTGCCATGCCTGGCGCAAGCCTCCTGCCAACTTGCCTCCAGCCTGCAAGCCTTAGGTGCTGCCTGCCTGGCCAAGCCTGGTTGCCTTCCTGCCAGCCTCCCTGCCAGCCAGCAACCCCACAACCATGGGGGAAGCAGGCTGCATACTCTCTGCCATCCTGGCAAGAGGGACAGGGCCCACCCTCCCCCTGACCCTCACTCTGCTTCTGCTGGGGCTTTTTGCTGCTCCTGCTTCTGGAGGAGCTGATGCTGCTGCCAGCTTCTGGTGGTGGTCTTTCGCCTCTGCGTTTACTCTGCTGAAGCTGCCCTCGTCCTGCTTGTGTGGCCTTTGGACTTGCTCATATCCTACTCGTCCTGGCCCTCGTTGCTCCTGGTATAGCTCGTCCCTGCTGGTCCTCGCTCGTGCCTCCCTGGTCTTTGCTGCCAGTTAACCTCCTGGTGCTGCTGGCGGCTGTCTGGTGCTTACTCTGCTGCTGCTGCTACCTGGTCCTGCTGCCTGGCTGCTGATGATGATGATTATGATCCTGCTGTTGCTGCTGCTGTTGCCTGCTGCGATGATGATCCTTCTGGTGTCTACATGCTGCTGGTGTGTGGAGGAAGCATCCCTACACCTGGAAGCCCCTCTTATAGGGTACATGTGGTCCTGCAAAAGGAGGAAGAGGCAAGACGTGAAGAACGGGAGAGAGGCAATACTCCATTGAGAAGGCACACAGGATGAGGTGTGGTGGCTTGAGAGAGAATGACTATCTATGGCGGAAGGACACCGCTCTACAGGGACACCAAAAGGAGCAGGCCTGCTTGGAGAGAGAAAGGCGGAGAGTCTGGGCTACACATCGGATTGTGCTCCTCGGCTGGTGAAAGCACATGCACACCTGGTACGGGAAAGCTGCAACTCAAGAAATCTGGCCCAGGCCGCGGTTAAGCTGAGGGACAGAGAGACCTTACGTCATTGGCCAGTGTGAAGCTTCCTGGAGGGTGAGGTCCGCCCACCGAGGAGCAGCAGCAAGCGCCTCTCAGCGACCCTAGCTTCCTCCGGCAGCCCGCTAAGAGCAGTCCTCTTCTGCAGAGAGTCAGCCTTCCTGTCTCAAGAGGTTTTCTGTGGAAGTGTGCCACGGTGGAGAACCCGCGGACAGCTGTTTTAACTATGGTGGAGTGCGGCGTGGAGGACTCCCTGGTGAGTGGGAAAGAGGGCGGAGCATGTCACTTACTCTCATGCATCCCCCATAAGATACCACTCCACCGAAAGGCGAGAGAGCAGGACACAGCGGGGGCAGCACCACGCTGTCCTGCCTCGGCACATCGGAGGACCACACCCATCCACGGACCAGCATAGATCTCCTCTCTCAGCCTGGTCACACCGACTCCTCATCTCCAACTGCAAGCCCTTTCCTCCCATGTAACCAGAATACCTCCACAGACATGGCGATCACCCCAGTACCAGGTAAGTGAAGGAACGGGATCCCCCGAGCTGGCTTCAAACCCTCCAGATCCAGGTGAACCTGCTCCCACCCAGTCGCTGGTCTGTTCTCCTCCACCCCATCTAGAACTCAGCCATTTCCAAGGCTTTCCCACAGCCCCTCACCTACTAGGGCTATGGCTACCAGAGATCCAGCAACACAGGCAGCAGCCCTATCCCAGTCCAGTCATCGGACACATACCGTTGCACCGGTTCACTGATGTCACTGATGCCACCCACCACGCCACTGTTCCACCGACGCCAATGAATGCCATCCATGCCAAATGATGCACCCACGCCAACGTGGTCCACCACCTCACACCACTGATGCCACCACCATTCCACTGATGCCACCCAATTGCCACCATGCCAACGATACACCTCACGCCAGTCCCTCACCCCAGCCTGCAAGACGCCAGACAGCCCCACTACACTGCTCCTTTCCCTCCACCCCAACAGCCAAGCCCGGCGCTCAGTACCATCTGTCCTCATAGGTACTAGGCCTGAACATACCCATGGCAGGAGGAATGAGCTTCAACATCACGGGGGCTGAGCCAGCTTGTCTGAGAGCTTTCCTCAACAACACCATCAACACTGTTGTCCTCTCGGGGCCAGGCCACCCCCAAATGACGCCTTCAAGACCAGCACTCCAGCAGCAGCCATCCCCTCCACAGCACCTGGATCCCTTTCACCCTCCCTGAAGACTGGGCACACCTCCAAGTTCGACCGATAAGAGTGCCAGAGAACTGGGTGGGCTACCTGTAGACTTACTTGGGGCACTTGACTTGGGTCATTTTTCTTTTAACAGCTTGTATTAATAAAGTTTATCTTTGCCTTCACACACTTGCTTTCATTATTTTTTTTTTAAAAAAGTCTTGGTGGAAACTTCTAGAAATGGTTTAAGCTTTGCATGTCTTGTGGGATGGGTTATATAAGCTCAGATGGATGGGCAGGGATTACCTTTAGGCATGGGTAATATCCTGTGGGATAGATAAACCTCCAGTGCAAGCATAGTGGGACGTGTATGGTCCCCCTCCCAGGTGCCACACCTATGGCCCTTTATTACAATAAATATGGTAATCAATCATCCACACATCGTCAACAGTAAACACAACTCTTTATTAAATGCCCTGTTCATTGTAGGCCCCCTAACATGCATGGCCCAATCTCATCAGGGTGATGAGACAAGGCTGAAAGGGAAGCAATCATTAAGCATCTACCATCGCCTGTTCTTGGCCACTCCACTGCTCCAGATGGGGAGGTTGCAAACCAGTCGTGTTTTCAGGAGCGTTGCGCTGTTTCTCTACCCTTCACGATGAGGCTCTGGTGGGGCCATTGGTCACATCGCTCTAGTGTCAATATTCGAGGCTTTCTGGTGCCCTTACGCTCCATTCGTCCTCCGAAGGACTCCATGTCCCCCATTGCCTTGGCTTTGGCAGGTCCACGAGCCCTGCTTTGCAAGACTGGGTAGCGGGTTGTGCATGAGAATCTGGTGCAGATGCTAGCAAGGCTTCCACAATCCTTCCTCACGGGTCTGTAGGCGATCTGCATACTGGTGTAGATTTAGTGACTTGGACACCGTTGCTTGGCTCCAGGGATGACAACGAGGCGTTCTTCCACCTACCCGCCCTTGCCCTTGGGACAGTCCTATAATAGTTTGGAAGATCCTCTCTTTCATGAGTGGAGGCGTCCTGGAGTGTAGGGCTTCATGAGGATAGGTCTCTGTAGGGGCGGAGAAGGCGTTCATCCCCACCAATGATAAGCTACGAGGGCACATCTTGCCTGTGTTCGTTGGGCAGGGTTCTGGATCTGCGGACAGCCCACATGAGGGTTGCTTCAGGCCGCTTCTTGAGGTCCATGGCGAATTGTTATACCTGGCATCTGAGCAGCTGAGGCCGTTGCCTGACAGCATCGATGTACATGAACTTGTAGTTCCATAGCAGCCGACCATGGCGAAGAGGATGATGCTGAGAAGGCCCTTGTGTTTGAACTAAGTGGAGCCTGACTTGGCTGGAGCTTTTGGCAGGCCACGTCAGCTTGCCCATTATGCGTCCCAACGGGGTGTGGGGGAAGTTCCCACCCCTCTGAAATTACCGACTGCTCTGCAACTTCTTATACATACCTCTCTTCCACGTGGTGGGGGCAACTGGGAGGACGCTCCTCCATTTGTATTCTTCGATGATGGCCGTGCACCAGCTCTCTGACCACACATGCTGACTGGTGTTGTGTGGCACCTCCTAAGCCGTACTGCATGCTCCTGTAGGTGGTCCCTGAGGCCAGTTAGGCAGCAAGTCGAGTGCACTGAGCCCAGGGCCAGACCTGGGCCGGAAGGTTGGTTGCTCGTGCGGGGTCACTCCTGGGTGTTCAGCCGACTGGCAACACTTCGTCAAACATTCGTTGGAGGGTTATCCTCATGAAGTTCCTGGAATGCACGGAGTTGTCTTCGTTCCCTGAGCATCCACATGCAGAGTACAGTCCGTACTTCTGCTCTTACCTCTACTGATCCAATCTTTGGGACCCGTAGACGCTTCTTGGCTCCGCCTTGCTTTTCTTCCGTAGTAGAGTTCACAGATCCTGTAGACTGGCCTTCGCACTGTTGCAAGAAACGATGGTGCAGGTTTCTCAAAAACGGGTTATTGTTACGATCCAACAGGTGGTGACATGACGGATGCTTGTGTGAAGACGCGCAAGCAGGCAGATCGAAAGGCTGAGAGCAGGTCTGCACAAGCAGGCTCTGCCTGGTCGAAAAGTGAAGATTCCAGTGTGAGTTCGCTCCCCCTTTTTTATAGCAGTATAGGTTTTCCACACAATGTGTCCCTTTGCATCCTGTCTAGGATCCTTAATATCCTTGATAAGGTCCCCCTCTACGAGACGTTTTTTTCCAGTTTTAAAATTCGCTTTTTTTTGCGTGCCTGCATCCGCTTCATCCTTTCTCTCATCCATGATACTGCGCGTCCTTCCGTTTCCTACCTCATCTTTCATCGCAGGCAAGATCGAGTTGCGCGGATGCCGCAGGCGGATGTCCTAGGCGGGATACAGCGGATGCGTAACGGATGCAGAAACGGGATGCAGAACGGAATGCCTAGCGGATGCAGAACGGATGGATAGAGAGGAAGCAAAACAGAGGCAGTGAGTACAGAATGGATGCATCTCGTTAACCAACGGATGGCAAGTGTTTTTCTCCGTTTTACATCCTCTTTCCATCCATTGGTGCAGTCTGACAGGGGCTTTAGTTTAATGAAGCTTTATGAATTCAGGCAAAAACAGTTAAGAGATTCATAAATTTCTCCAAACCACTAAATGAGGCTTGTTTAGATTTAAACTTAGATTGATTGATGTTACATTTGATTTATATTAATGTCTGCTTCCATTCCAGCAGTTTTATGACTGGAATTTTAATTTAAAAATCCAGGATAAAATTTCATCTATTTTTATGAACAGGATGGACAGATGTCCCACTTTCATAGTGGTATGATTATTTCAGGTAATTTTTCACAATAAAAATAGCTTATTGTGGAGAATCTCATACAATACTGACCTTGATAACATGGCTTGCTTTGTGGTCATCAGAAGTTTTTGTCTTCTGCAGATGCTTTGGACATAACATACTTATAGCTGATTCTCTCATGCATTCCTAATTACTTTTACCTTCAAATAAATAGGATTCAAGGGAGGGGCTGGGAAAGGAGAAGGTAAAAGTTTAGCCAGTGAATGAAGTTGGCAGTCACAAATGCTGCTAGCTGGGAAGTATCAGAAGCTAGGCAATCTTAGTGAGATTAGGCAGATGGAGATAATTTTAGGGGCATGGAGAGGTAGAGAAGAAAACACTAATAGGTAAGAGGAATAGAAGAATCAGGTTTCAGGTTACTAGATACATATCTGATCTAAAGATGGACATAGACAACTGAAAATGAGGACAAAAAGAAGATACAATGTTAACTTTTTGGCATCTATAACAGGTATTAAAACAAAAACAAGCCCCCCCACCAAAAAAATCAAGAGCCTGAAAAAAGTGTCCTCAATTTATGACCAAAATTGAGCTCAAAATTTCTGTTGTTAAGTGAAACATTGAGTTGCCCCATTTTATGACTTTTCTTGTCACAGTTGTTAAGTGAATCACTGCAATTGATAAATTAGTAAACCTGTTGTTACTGGCTTCCCCAGTGACTTTGCTTAAGAGAAGGTCACCAAAGGTGACCACATGACCTTGGAACACTGCATCCATCATAAATATAATCCAGTTGTCAAGTATGTGAGTGTTGATCACATGATCATGGAGATGTTATAAAGGTCATATCTGTGAAAAACTGCCATAGGTCAAAGTTTTCAGTGTAGTTGTAACTTTGAATGGTCATTGTAAACTGTTGTAAATTGAAGTCTACTTGTACTTAGGTTTACATGTATATGAAATTAGTTTTAGAAAGCATTAGAAAGAATGGTTTTTCAACCATATTTTTCCAACAAATCTTAATTTGTAAGAACATATAATAGCAATAACATAAAATTGATAACAGCTTTTAAAATTTTACAGTGGGGATATATGATGAGTTATATAATCTACTGACTACAGTGATCCTAGATTTGAAGTGGCTGGATTGAAGCTGGTTGCTGAAATCAGGAAATAAAATTTAAAACTGTAAATTAGGCTCTTGAATGTGTCAGTGGATGAAGGAAAGAAGGAAGCAGACAATTTATGGAGATCAAAATACACAAAAGTTTGAATCCTTGCTATGGTGAAAAGAATTCCTCTGCCTCTTTTAAGGACTCAAAAAGCTGGACAAACCTATGCCTGCCAGATGGAAGATATAAGAACAAAAAAAACCACATTTATATTTATTTTATTTATTTATTTATTGAGGCACAGTGGTGCAATGGTTTAATGATGCTGGAACTGCTTTCCAGAAATAGTCAGTTCAGCAGTTTGATTCTGGCTCTGGAAGATGGAGTGAGTTCTCACTATTTACTCCCAGCTCCTGTCTACCCAATAGTTCAAAAGCCTGCAATATTGCAAGTAGATAAATGGGCACATCAGTGGGAAAAATCTAGCTGCATTCATGTGTGTGGAGAGTGAAAATTGGTGCTAGACCAATATACAGGCGGCAACACAACATGAGGTAAGGCAAGACCAGCAAAGGAACTGAGAAGAGCCAGCAACCCAAGCGCCATGTGTCAGTGGGTGAAAGCTAGTTCGCTCCCTGCAGGACAGCAAAGATAGGCATTTAAGTGCTAAACAGGACAAATTAGCAATTTTGGCTGTCAGGACTCTATTGTGGCTGTCAGGACTCTATTGTGGCTGTCAGGACTCTATTGGCTGTCAGGACTCATTTATAGATTTTCCTGACATTGTATATCATTCTCTCGTTCCCTCTCCCTCTCTATCATCTATCTACCAATTTTAACTTGTATGCTGTCCATCTCACCAAATGACTTTCTTTTTTTCTTTCTTTCTTTTTTCTTTCTTTCCTTTTTGTCTTTCTCTTTTTCTCTTTTCTTTCTTTTTCCTTCCTTCCTTCTTCCTTTCCTTTCCCCTTTCCTTTCCTTACTTTCTGATTTAAACTTGTTGTTTGTCCATCTCACCAAATGATATTATCCTGAAAAGGGGCAGTTAGTGGTGGTGGGGAGGGAAAGTAGCATCTGAGTTCAGCTAAATAGGGAGGAAAGGGACAGCATTTAACTCAGATGTTTTTAGCCTGTTATGCGGCTAGCAGAAGGTAGTGACTAATAGTCCTGAAACTGCAGGGAAGAGTGAAGTTTAAGGCTGAGGATTAGTGTTCTGTAATAAATGCACATACACTTATGCTTTTTATTATGGGAAAAGGTTGAAGTAATTTTCCCTGAGTTTGTATTTATTTTATTTGTTTAACAGTATGTATAACCTGCTCAAATCTCAGAGTCTGTGGGTGGTATGCTGCAATAAATTGAGAGAAAAGTAGAAAGGAAATCCATATAATAAAACATTAAAAGTAGAACTGCTGGTGATAGACATCCACAGCCAGTTACTGGTTTGGTGTATTTGAATAAAGCATCAGGAACCTGGGGGCCGTCTGAGCTTTTTGGGAGAGGCATGCTTAGACTGGGGCTACTGTTTTAGTCACATCTCTATATATATATCTTATGAAAAAGGGGAGCCTGTCTGGGTGATTGAGCAATTAAGCAAATTTGGTTCAACAAGACATTGCCTAACATAACCCAATGTTCTGAGGCTTTGCAACAGAGTTTCTGGAGGTGATGTCATGCCTGTTTCTGGATTGTGCAGTCCCGTTTATGATAATTTATGTTTCAGTCACCTTCTGATTAGATTATTTTGTATGGACTATATCAGTGTGTCAGGCTCCAAAATCCAAGAAAGAAATGTTATGATTCTTCCAAGCAGATTTTGTTTTTATTGTCACTCATCTCTGGACAGAATGTTTTGTTTTTTCTTTCATTTTTTTTCTATAATGAGTGATTTTAGAGTTGCACACACTTTATACCAGGATTTCTTTGAGGGATGGATCAGCATTCTAGTTCTCCTTCACAGGCCAGCTGTGGCGAGGAGATGTGATAGATGCCTCCTGCAGTACCCTGCCAGCCAAAATGGGGTGCAGGAAGGCCATTTTGCTATTTCCAGGCCGGTCCCACAGGCCAGATTTAAGTATCTCGTGGTCAGGATCTGGCTCACAGGCCTTGAGTTTGACACTTTATATTGTCAATCTTTTATTATTTTATTATGTTCTGATTTTAACACTGTTTGATGCCTGGAGTCCCACTGTTGTGGGAGGAGAGTATGCAAATTGTTTAAATAAATAAGTGAACCAGGAAACAAATATTGTTTATTCTATCTAACAGGTATTACAGACATATTGGTTGGTTGGTTGGTTTTTTTTTGAGGGGGGTCAAGTGATAAAAGTTTTTTTCCTGCGTAGCTTCCATGCAAGAGTACATGTTCCATTAAAAGTTGCATTTGGTCTCTCAACATTTAAAACTTTTGTAAAAATGCCGCATCTCCTTCACCATCTTTCATAATCTTTTGAAACATTTTATGTTTTGTTTTTGCTTTGAAATTAATGCTTACCCGAGCAGAAAGACTGTCATCTTTGGAAGACATATTAGTACCAGAAGCTTCCACACTGCCACATTCCTGTGCCTGGGAAAATAGGAGGGAATTTTTTTAGAGTGTTGGGAGTTAGACATAGCATTTTTCTTTTCGGTCAGAGTCATGCTATTCCTGCACCTGGAGGAGGAGTGGTTGAAGGTATATCTCAAGTTGGGAGGGATGTGATGGACTAATGGGTGCAGGGATTGGGTTTTGACTTTTGAATTACTAAGGGAAAATCCAGAATTCTCAGATTTGGGTGTTCCCAGATGTACCAGTATAACTACTCTAATATAAGGAAACTTTGAGAAAATGCCTGTCTCGGAGTTTTTAATTGGAGTTGGGTTTTTCTGGAACCCTGACATACTGGGTATAAATCAAGTAAATAAATAGGTTAGATAATTTCTTTGCTACCAACATTTATATAAATGTCATGAAGATTTACTATCTTCCCATGGCTGCTATAGTACTAAATATACTATGTTCAAGTTTGGGTCCTTTTATTTTCAAACATTTGGTCTCCTGGCAGTCTTTTCATCCACATGCTGCTGAGGTAAACATGAATGTAATATGCTGTTGTGTTTAAGAGGTTTCAGTCATACTGGGGACATCAGGTTTCCATCCACATTTAGCTTTTGAGTAATTTTTATTTAGCCATAACTTATTTTGTAAAGGAATTCCTTACTGTGAAGGAATAAAAGAAAGTGAAGTCTTTTTGTGCTGTATTCAAAAGCAGACCAGAAGTGTTATAATAAATATATAAAATTAGATTCCAGAATTGCCTTCATTTCAGCAATTTTTCATAAGAAGAAAAAATGCATCACTTAAAAGAATTATGTCTGAGTGCTTTAGTCAATTTGCCCCCTATTCAAAAAGCTGCTGAGGTGCTAGCAACTAAATACATATTTCATCAGAATCACCTAATTTTGCACTTAGGCGTAAAAATTTGCACTATTTTGCAAGATAGTTTTTCAGTTTAAATATGTGAACAAGAATGAGTATTTTTAGGTAAAATGAAGACACAATTGCATATATTAATTTGCATAACTTAAAACCAGGCAGATATTTATATACATTAGAGAAAATCTGTACCAAGCTACATATGAATTCAGATTGCATACTGAAAATAATGAAAACAACCCCATATTTACATATTTGTTCATTTTTTAGGCATTTGGCTGAATAAGTTGAGGTGTCAAACTGAATAAAGAATTGAGTACACATTTTAACACCCTTTTTTGTCTGACTTGTACATAGCAATTGCACTAGCAATAACATTTAGACTAATATACAATTTTTCAATGTTTTACATCCTTCTCTAAGTGATTTACAGACTCAGCATATTGCCACCAACAATCTGGGTCCTCATTTTACTTACCTCGGAAGGATGGAAGGCTGAATCAATCTTTGCTTTATGGGAGGTCTGAAAGCAAATATCCGAACCTTTTATTGAATTCAAGGGTAAAGTATGAGTTAAAAAAAAACATTTTACTTAATTTGGTTGAGAGATGAAGGACTATGGATAAGTTTGGAAACAGAGAAAATTTCAGAAGAAATAGCAAGTATTCAGTGTTAACATGCAAACTACATGGATTTCTTCAGAAAATCCTCAGGAGCATGACCCAAAGAAGATTTTTAAATAATGTGAGCACACGACTCCTTCAAAATTCAAGATGAATGTGTGATAGTTGTGTAGAGAGCTGGGCTGAACTGCTTTCCAAACCAAGCTTGATTTTATCTTGGACATTTTTTTTTCTCTCTTCTTTCTCTCTCTGACAAAACTTTATTTTAATCGCAGCACAGGTATTTTTGTGTTGATGCTAAGTGTGTGCCAGACAATATTCCGGCTGCTTCTTTCTGTTATAGTTGAAGCTTTTGCATGATCTGTATTTTATGGGATTAAGACTTCCTCTCCCTGATTTTTTGAATTATCAAAGATTTGGTTTAGTATATGGTGGCCTTGGAGACAATAAATGGTTGCATCTTTATATAACATTTCTAGTTAGATAATTGATGATTCCTACCTCTCCACTTTCATTCCTTATATTTGCAAGTCACAATATCTTGCAATGAGGGCAACAGAAATTAAGAATGGAAGTAACATGAGAATGGAGGGGGGACAACAAGTCAGAGCAGAGGTGGTATTCAGCAGGTTCTGATCAGTTCTAGAGAATCAGTAGCAGAAATTTTGAGAAGTTCGGAGAACCAGCAAATACCACCTCTGACTAGAGATTTTACAGTATCCATCTCCTACCACACCCACCAATCCACACCCATAGAACTAATAGGAAACAAATTTGAATCCCACCACTGAATCAGAGGCAATTTGTTAAAGCATAGCTTACTGTATTGTGGCTGTAGGTACAAAGGACATTGCAGATTCCACAAGATGTTTGGAAAACTGTCTCAGGATCCTTCCAATCTTTCCCAAAATTTCAAAAGCCTTCTTAAAAATCTTATTTGCTGAATGGACACAGGTTCCTTTATAAAATGTGTTTAGAGGGGTTTTAAAAGTTTTTCAAGACTAAAAACAGATAATTATTTTTCTTTTCTTACAACATAACATGCACTTGACACAATTTCAGTACTGTTTCTGATTAAAGTAAAATGAATATTCATGAAGCAGAAGACTCATTTAAGTAGTAAATGAATCAAAATTATGATAAATAGAATAAGAAATTTTGCACTTCTGTAGTAGTGGAGAAATAACACATTTATATAATATTATGGATAAGTCATAGGATTAAAAGAACAAGCATTATTATGAAAAATATTACACTAAATTTGTCTGAATAACAAGAATTTATTGTGCAAGAATAATAGCCTTAAATCTTAAGCTCTAGGAAATGAGAAACAACCTTTAATGAATGGTGTCGAAGGTATTAATGCAATGAGATGGAAAACTATGGCATCTCAACAAATATACATGGTGTTTTAGTCATTAAGAATCAACAGTTTTTGAAGCAGGAACTATAAAATATGAATAATCTTTGCTGAGGTTTACATTAAAACAGGTCATAAGTCTGCAATGTACAACATATTGAATATGGATAAAAAATGTCACATGCTCCCCACATAAGTAGGTGGTGTATGGTATAACACACAGTTAGAATGTAACTTGCACAATATCAAACGGGAAAAAAATTCAGTTTTTAAAAAAAGATCTTAAAAAAAGATCAAAAGAAAAAAATTATGAAACTTGTTTTAATGAAAAAAACAGTATAAACTTCCCACATTTTTTCAAGTTATTTTGGCTTAATATAAACTTTTCCCAGGTCAACAAAAGAAAGTTGAACTGGGAAATTTACATTTTAAAAAGCGAAATATATAATTAAAATAAATACATTTCATATATGTTGTGTAATAATGTGTGGGGGGGTTGGTTAGATGTTGTTTAATAGATATGTTCAGATTATCATTAAACTTATTTGCTATTCTGCTTATGTTAAGTGTTATTTCTTATTTCCCTAAAATTGCAAAGCAGGCTTTTAATTGATTGGTTACCTTAACTAGAATGAAATCCATAGAGCAAGAGAATTGATGGAAATACATAAGTTGATTTCCAAAATAAATTCAGAGAAGTATATTCATGTCAAACATTGTGTATGTACTAAATGAATGTATTGGGAGTGATGTCCAAAGTGTTACTCTCAAAGTGATTAATCAAAGTATATTTGTTTCAAGTTAATCTGAGGCATAAAGTCTTCACATTTAACCAAATATGCCTTCCAGAAAGCCTGTTCATTTCAGGGTACATTGCTTATATAGCCCTATGAGCCCTCAAAGCAATTAACCACATTGATATATGGGCTATTTCCTGACACAATTGATTAACATGCCTCTGACAAGTATACCATTTGGGCTTAAGGTAAAGTTTTTCATTTTACCATCCTGTTTATATTTGATTTCAGAATTTGTCTGCTCTAATCTAATCCTCAAGATTTGCTTTTAAGAACCACAATAAATCATTCTGCTTCCAATCCATCAATGCAATGAATGTGAGGATTAGAGAATGAATTCTCTAATCCTTTTCAAACCCAGAAGGTTTCAGATAAATCTTTTAGGAAGTTTGTTTTATAGATTGGCTTTAATGCAAGAAAATGTAAATAGGAAAACTCAGCTAGTAGATTTTATTTAAATACTCTAAATATAAGTTCTTTATCAAATTATCTCATGGTAATATTTGAAATATATGGATAATATGCTGAATACATTTCAGTCCTTCTACTAAAAAACCACACAAATACTGTTACAAATTCACATGTGATATTTTGATGAATTAAAATTTAGAAGCAAGTCCAGATTTAGTAGTCCAATTTAAAGGATCAGATATTAGAATTCAGTTTAATAGATAAAGTTAGTCATATTTTAATTCTTACTATTGAAAATAGAAAGATTTATCTATGTAAATCTGAATCATCCCACTGTAAACTTTCTGATAATTGGTGTGGTAGATAATGGCTGATTTTATTCTTTGTTCATCAGCAGGTGAAACCCAGAATTAAAAATGTAAATGTAAAATCAGAATTATCTGCAATATCAGCAGAAGGGATGAATTATCAAAGTCATATAGCCAAAGTGGGGAACAATTTTATGTTTGGGAGGGGACATCAAGATAAAGAAGCATGGTGGGAAAAGTTTTAACAAAAATAAAAATATTAAGGGTCAAAATACAGACTTCCAAATAAGACAGATGGCTTGGATAACAAGGTGGAAATCTGTGGGGGAAGAAGGAATACAATTGTGCAAATTTGAAAGAAGGCATGATGGCTGCAATGCTGACTATAAGTTATTTTCAATTATTGACTACTTTTTCGGAAATTCTACAAAGATGAGATGGTGCTGAATGAGTAGTATTTATGACTAGTCCTTGAATTTTGTAAAAAAAATTAAAGTTTCTTGTTGAATCTGATTCCTGGTGATTTCACAGACATATCCACATAGCCTTCTCATTTTTAGAGAAGGTTTTTCCCCTCATATTTTTCCAATTTTGAAGTTTAGTCCACAGTCCACATATTCATTACATTATATTACATTTGTCAGGTTCCTTAACTCACTTATAACTTTCTTAAATTGAGCTTTTATTTATTTACCTTTTTGCTAACATGGATGATCTCCCATCTTCTCTTTAACTGGAGAGATTCTATGGGATTGGTCTACTTGCTGGCCCTTTAGTCTTACCTGTGGTTGCTGTCTCTGTTCATTTGAAGGTGTTGAAGCTTGCCATTCATCCAGAAATTCTGACAGCCTTCATATTCTGTAGCAGTCTCCCATTCCAATATTAACTATGGATGAATCTGCTTCACTTCCAGACAAGGCCAACCATATGCTGCCTAAGCTATCGTATATGTATCACTGGACAACACAGAATTTTCTTTCTCTTTGGGAATGTCATGTATATTTTTGGGTGCTAATCAGGAAAATAACTTGTAATTTAACCTATTAGATATTATTTAAAGAAATATTCTGTTTTATACACACAAACTGTAATTTATATAAAATTATATTACTAATATAATTTTATAATTAGTAAACTTAATGTGTGTATATGAAATCTAATTTTACTAATTTAAATTAGTAAATTAAATACATTATTGTGATTAAAAATTTCGTATTTCTCAAGATTCCTGCATGATTTAGTAATTCTGAAACTGTGTTTAGTTTGGAGGGGTGTAGCATAATAACCATTTTTTTTTAATTCAGGAAGCAAAACTGTGTTCCAGTGTATTTAGCGTAAGTTGAAATTCAGTATATGTGAAAGAGAGCCCATGGTTTCATTTTATTTCCCTATTGCTACATACTTCGTCATACTTCCATAAAATCCTACTTGGAATTGTTCAACTGACAAGTACATTAGTCTGGTCAAGAAAACTTGTTGAAATAAATATGACTTTAAATACATTTGGTTATTTGAGTGAACATTAGGTTCCCTTCAGATTGCCTTTCTGTATGTCCCACTTTTATTATAACAATATTATTCATACAATTAATATAGGCAAGTTAGCTTTGGGGATGTGAAAAAAAAGCATGAACAAGAGGGAGATTAAATTTTGTCCTCCATCCCATTTTGTGCATGTTCATGTTATTTTCTCATGTTATCCCATTACCACTGTCATGTATTTATTCTCTATCTTCTCTTGCCTCCCATACTAATTCATATTTTCATGTATAGACACACGGACAGAATATATTTATATTCACAAGATTACTATAAGGCCCTTATTTTTCTTTGAAATGAAAATATTAATGAAAGAAACTGTTATTTTTCTTCATAGTGCAAGACTCATACACATTTGAAAAAATAAAGATAATTGAATATAATTTTTATGTGAAATTCTAAAACCATATTTATTGGCCAATTCACAGAAAGTGCCAGAGTGATCACAAAAAAGGGAATATTTTTAGTACATGTGCAGGCCAAGGATTTAAAAAATAAATTTTACAAATAACAGTGTAAAACTTAGAACCTTTAACAATCTGAAATTCAGAAGTTATCATTCAAAATGACAAGGTTTACATCACATAGTTGAGAATATGAAGAAGAAAAGGAGAAGAAAATAAACCAACTTTCTGTCTCTATATAACAATTTAGTTATTCATGTGATTATTTTAACCATATGTTTTCTTAAAGTTCTTCTTAAAAAATAACAATAAGCAGATCTGTAAGACAGTCATATTTTAAAAAGAATTCATATTCCTTCTGAATTGCATATACTCATTGAATTCCTTATCCTGCATATATTATCCACTCTTAAATAATTTAACTTAGCAACAATTTTTCCAATTATTGTTTTATTGTCTCTCATGTACAATAATGTATTAAAATATTATGGTCAAATATAGAAGCAAATGAGAAGATATCTTGGTATCCCATTTTTTATTTTGTTTGCTCTCTAACAGTGGTCAGATTATTCAGTGCTAAAACTGCAAGTGACATTGCAACTTTTGGATTAAAAAAAAATGCCAATGGTATAATTATTGCTGAGCAGAATAAAGCAATGAGCCTCTGAGAAAGCAAATCTATCAAATATTGAAAGGAAAAAATAACTATATGCATTTTCCAGTGTAGGAATACAGCATTTTTACTATCTGGTTAATATAAAATACTGTGAAGAATAATTGTTCCAAACAGTCACTACCTAAGAAAATGGTCTATTTAAAAGCGCAGGGTCATGATAACTTTTCATGCTGAATTCAGAGTTGAATTCAGAGTTCTTTTCTGAAAGGAGGAAGAGACTTTCATACAAAGAAAGACTATCTTTGGATGGTTCAGTAATGCAGATATGCTTCCGTATAATTAAAGAGTGGCACAGTAACTTCTGATGGCTCTTATAAAATAGTTCACTAGCCAGCGTGTCTGCAGTATTTCAATATTTCACTACTAGGAAAATGATGTTTATTTTGCTTAATATTTAATCTCCCATGAAGGTTAAAAAAAATTCATGTACGCGTTTCTGCAAAGCAAACCTGTTTTTAGGCAATCTTCCCATTCACATCTCCATATCTTGACTAAATCCATGTCCTTAACTTTACTTGCATTAAAAGCCTTCCAGATTGAGCTCTAAGATCATCTCCTCTTACCTGACCAGAAGCTCTTTTTCAAGAGCATTCACATAAATGACAGTATTTTTCAATTTCTGTCTCTTGCTGCCTCTTTTAGCTCAAGTCATATTACTTATAACCTTTTCTATGAAACAAAACTGTTAAGATAATACTTCCTTAAAACCAAGTCATCCCATTATTCAGATCATACATTCTACTATCTATCTAAACTTTTGGATGAAGTTCATGAGTTACAAATACAGGAGTTGTGCAGTAATAACTCAAAGTATTTGCCTTTCTGCCTCCTTTTTCCCCTCACAATTTCTCATTTCCCTTTTATTTTCCAGCAACCTTGTATTTTTTAAACAACACAACAACAACAACATGGCAATTGTGATGATAGTGATAATGATAAAAAAGGAAGATATCAGTAAAATTTATCTGCAAGTACTTTTTAGACATTCTATTATATGACTACTAACCAACAGCACTGATCATATGTGTAAGGGAAAACCATGCTTGGAGAAAATAGATTTCAGTAAGTCATGGCAGTAAAAATTTCATCTACTTAATAAGATCTTTTCTTTTGTAGATTCTAATGTATTTCTTTTGTAAGAGGGCAATGTGAAGGTTAGTTTTGAAAAAGAAAGAAGCAAGCAGACTGAAACCAATCTAGTCCATAACCATAACTAGGCATAAAAAGAAAGCATTCTCTATATTTGTGGGGTGAAAATCCTTTTAAAGGTGTTAAATCCTATAACTGGGGCTTGCACTGATATATCACAGTTGCAGGAATTCTTATACCAGCTTGTTTTCTTGCTTAACACACATTAGAGATTTGCCTCCCTTGAAAGCTGCTTTCACTACTTTCATTTCTGATGTTTCTCAAAACAAGACTCACAAAGATAAATGACTAGGACAACCATAAACCATAAATATACCCATATGACACCAAATGATTATACTGAAGACATACATTCCGAATACTTTGATAAATTAATTCAGATACCATGTTGTTAAGAATATACAATGCTGAGTTTGGAGTAGTACAGAGGTGGTATTTAGCAGGTTCTGACCAGTTCTAGAGAACCGATAGTGGAAATTTTGAATACTTTGAAAAACCAGCAAATACCACCTCTGACTGGAGATTTTACAGTATCCTTCCCTGTTACGCCCACCAAGCCAAGCCCACAGAACTTGAATTCAACCCTCCCAAAGACGGAAAGCTGAAAGAGGTGCTGGAGGAGAACAAGGAACTCTGCGAAGAGCTGGAAGCCCTCAAGCAGGACGGAAAGCTGAAAGAGAAGAATCAGGAACTCTGCGAAGAGCTGGAAGCCCTCAAGCAGGACGGAAAACTGAAAGAGAAGAATAAGGAACTCTGTGAAGAGCTGGAAGATCAGGAACTCTGCAAAGAGCTGAAAGCCCTCAAGCAGGATGGAAAGCTGAAAGAGGCGCTGGAGAAGAATCAGGAATTCTGCAAAGAGCTGACAGCCCTCAAGCAGAACGGAAAACTGAAAGAGGCACTGGAGGAGAATAATGAACTCTATTGTTCTATATGCAAGTGGTTTAATCCTAGGCTACTGTTCTGATTGGTACAGAAATGTAAGAAGTGGATTGGTTCACGACTCTTTTTATATGCAAGTGGTTAATCCTAGGCTTACTGCTTCTGATTGGTACAGAAATGGAAGAAGTGGATTGGTTCACTAGGAACCAATCCAAGGAGCTGCTGAAAGGCGGCAAATTAAAGAATGCCATAGGCTGAAAGCAAGCAGGCCAAGCCTGTATAAAAGGCTGGCTGCGCGTGCAGCCAAACTGTTCCTGATTCTGACTACTGTTCGAATAAAACCTTTGTTTGTTGGAACCCGGTCTACCTCGTGTGTTTCAAACAAAACCACTGGCGACGAAGGGTGGATTCGTCCTGAACGCGAAAAACCTGCACGCGGTGATAGAAGCCAGACGCCAGCAGAGATGTCTGGAGCAACGCACCGCCCGCACCCTTCAACCCGAACGATGAGGATTGGGAGTCATACACAGATCGCTTCCAGATGTATCTGGAAAGCAATGGAATGGATGACATCTCGGAAACAACGCAAGCGACTGTATTCCTCACCATTGCGGACCAATGGTTTTTAAAATGGCCAAAGGCCCTTGCGAAGCCCCGAGACGTTAAGCAACATAACCTGGCCAGAACTACAAAGAATCCTCAAAGCGCACTACGCTCGGCAGTGTCAAACTTAATAAAGCGGCATGAACTCTACCGCAGAGACCAGCGAGATGGGGGAGACCGTCGCCGATTTCGTGGCTGCTTACCGGCAAATAGGGGTTGAGTGCGATTTTCTCAACATCGACGAAGCGATGAGAGATCGCGTGGTATTAGGGCTCAGAGACATTACAGCACAAAAGGAAGCTGTTAAACAACCCAATATCACTGTGACCGAAGCAATCGCGGAAAGCATGGCCGCCGAAGCGCAAAAAAATCGGCGGTCAAAATGAAACAAATGAGCAAAAAATGGCGAAGAAACCCCAACTAGAGAAAGGAAGCAGCCTACCACCACACCCATTTCGAAGAGTCGAGAGAGGAAACCGAAGCAGCGAGGAAGACGACAAGAGTCCACCGTCTGCTCTCAAATAAAAAAGAGCGCGAAAAAGAAATTGGCGGAATGCGCTGGCTGCGGAGGAAACCATGCCCCGGAGCCGAATGCAGATTTCCGATCTATCTGCAGGTACTGTAAAAAACGCGGAACACATCGAGAAAGTCTGCAGGAATAAAAAGAAACTATAGCCCCACGAGACGCAGAAATTCCCCAGCACGAGCCGAGCCTAAATGAGCGGAGAGAAAGTGCAACATGAGAAACGAGCCAATACACACCAAACCGTCCACTAAGAAAGAGCCCAGACGGAAAGCGGCAAGAAGGTTAAAGTGTGACTGTAACCATCGAAGGGAAGCCCTGTAAGATGGAGGTGGACTCCGGGTCTTTCCTTTCGATGGTTTCTTGGGATACTATAAAAAGCTGATCCCAGACATCAAATCCAGACAATTACAAAAACAACCTTTGACTCTAAAGGACTATCAGGGAAACCAATCCCTGTAATTGGCATGGGGACAATTTTTAGTCACTTATAAGCAACACGTCAAAAGACTGCCGCTAACCATCGTCGACCGGGACAGACCGAGCCTCCTGGGCATCGAATGGTTCGCACCCTTGGGCATCGGGGTGACCGGGGTCGATCGAGTAACTACCACCAATTGGGAAGATGACGCTCATCTGCGAATTCCAAGACGTTTTTGACGGCTCACTGGGCAAGTATCGGGGAAACCCTATTCTTTTAGCCTAGATCCCCAGATAGCCCCAAGAAGATTAAAAGCCAGACGAGTTCCCTTTGCACTAAAGGCTAAGATAGAGGAACAACTCGACAAACTAGTAGCCCCAGGGGTATTAGAAACCAGTGGACCATGCCAAAATGGGAAACGCCTATCGTTACAACCCATAAAACCTGATGGGTCCATTAGAATCTGTGGTGACTATAAGGCAACCCTGAACCATGCTTTACAACCAAGCGCATACCCAAGTGGCCAGTAGTCCAACATTTGCTCCACTCCTGGGCAAAGGAAAATTTTTTGCTAAACTGGACTTGGCACAAGCCTATCAGCAACTTCCAGTGGACCCAGAGACGGCAGAAGCACAAACCATAGTCACACACAAGGGGGCATTCAAATGCCACCGACTCCAATTTGGAGTAAGCGTGGCACGGGCGTTTTTCAGAGTCTGAGGAACGCCTCCTTAATGGCATAACAAGGGGTTAGTCCTCACTTATATGTGGGTCGCGACGTCGTTATCTGGCGCAAGAGACGAGACTCAACTTAATAAATCAGGACTCACAAAGTCACTTATCAAATTTAGTGGAATCTGGCCTTAAAGTGACAAAGAGGAAAGAAAGCTCGCTTCTGTTTATGCTATTTACACTACCGTACCACCATACTTACATTTGAGTTCAACTCTCGTCGATAACTCAAATCAGGCAGGTGGAGTTGATACATCCCGACAGCATATAACGCACACTGCACAAGGCCAAACAAAGCACAGCACTGAACGATGTAAACAAAACGAACTACTATATTCGTAGGTCTCCTATGAGTGTGCTATATCCTCTAGTAAACAACGCGCCCTCATGTAGTGAGTGATCGCTCATCACCGTTTACACCTGATATCATATATAAATAACACGAGGCGAGAGAGATCCTCGCGCACTCGTGTGTGGTTCATGTGCAGACAGAAAGAAGGCTTTCCAGAGACTCACTCTCAGAAAAGCTCATACAGTTCCGTGTGAGTACCAGACAAGCCGTACCTTCCGCTACTACACTCTTAGCTTGTTGCTTTGAGACGCATCAACTGAGCAGCTCGCTACACAACAGAACACACTCGCAACACCCACCCCCCAAACACACGTGACCTCTAAAAGACGTGAACCTCGCGACGCCTGTCACCATTTGGAGTTAGGGCCGTCCTAAGCCACCAACTTCCCTGATGGGCAGAGAAGCACCCATGTCGCATACTATTCTAGGCACTCTATCAAAACGACCTGATACGAAATTACGTCAACTGACAGTGGAAGCGCTCCTCAGCAATAGTCGCTGCAGTTAAAACGCTTCCATGAATAGCCTGTACGGGCGGGCCTTTTCACAATTGTAATGGACCCAACAAACCATTGTTGGGAATTTTGCGGGAAACAAAGCCGTACGCCTAACATCACTGTCACAAAATGTCTAGATTCGGTCAGACGTCCTTGCACCTATCCTATACTCTGACGCATCGGACCACGCGGAAACAACATTTCCATGCGGCACGCTTTGAGCAGGAGCACCGCCCTACTCAAACTACTTGATGCGACAACGAAACGCGGCGGCTACGCAGCGATGACATCGGTCTGCACAAAGAGACTTGTCCGATTACTAACCCATCTCCGCCATGATGTCGACAAAGAGCCACCCCGGCTAAGGACTCATTGATTGCCCCGTCATCTTGGACTGCTACGCGGTACGGTAAAGGTCTGCGCCGAGACGCAAAAAACTGAAACTTTCATAAAACGTTCCCGGTCAGACGCAAGACTGAACGCTATACTATCCTAAGAGGCACGGGGGTGTTTGCTAGTGGGAAGATTCGGGTCGGTCATGGCCCAGCCAAGTTTGCAGCGCCAGAATACTAGGATGTTGCACAGGGTCACCCTGGAGATGGTAAATGAAAAGCTGGCCAGGAGCTATGGTGGTGGCCAGGCATTTGATTAAAGAAATAGATATTTTGCGTTGAACTCTTGCCATAAAGCCAGAAATCAGACCTCCCCCCACAAGCACATAAGAGACTGGGAAAACCCCTTAGGACCATGTCTAGAATCCATATAGCACTTCGCGGGTCCTGTCCCAACCAAGGGCACTACCGGTTTCGTGGTTAGTCGTTTGATGGCCTACTGCAAATTGGCTTGAAAGTAAAAATCATGCGCGATTCAACGACAACAGAAACCACTATATAAAAAATTAGACCCGAAACTTTTCGCACCCACGCTCTAAGCAAGACTTGCTGTCTGGTCCGGACAAGGTGGACGCACAGACTAACAAAGCTTGCCATTCGCAGCAATACCCTCAGCCTCCCTTAGGTATCAGCATTGCCCTACGCGCGCCGGCCCATCCGTGGGCTTGCAAACGCAGAGGGCCGAGAGAATGGTTCGATTTAGCAAGGAAGGGCGTAGAAAGAACTGGACATAGGCGATGTCCAACAGAAAAAGTACCAACCGTATTACATACACGTCCTGCAAGGTGATAACGCCAGTACAGTCACTAACAAGTTCCCCAGGCGTGAAACTTACTTATGTGCGACGCAGAAATACGCTCACACCCTTGGACAGACCTGACCCACCCAGATTTTAACCGGAAACACACCCCGTGTCTCCACTCGAAAGTTTAGACAATTCCAGTTGTAGCGCGATCTTAGTATACGCGCAACAATTTTCACGGCTAGAACGCATTGTGTCGGTACCCTGGACAAACATTACCAAACTTCACAGGCCCCCAAATTCATACCGCCTAACGGGTAGACGATGGCAGGGAGTGATGCTATCACAAGTAACTTAGACAGCTTCGATCTCCGAATAATTGATACGTGCCAACAGACACACGAACCAATCGTCCGACAATACAAATAAACCTCAAACCAGGGAGGGGCGTAAGACGGCCGAGAATTTAATATAGAGAACCAGTTTAAAATCTAAAGACAACAAACATTTTCCAACAAATACTAGAGGCAAATGACAAGAAACCTCACTGTTTGAAGAGACTTGCAAATAGAAGAGACCCGTCGGAATGGGCCCAGCCAGGCCAGCTCAACCTGCCCATTCGGAAACGGGCGTGGACGTGGCGGGCGGGGAGCGTGAGAAACCGCCGGCTAAGCAACTCAGGCGGCTGGCAACAATGGCTGACGTCACCCTTCCAGACGTTCCTGAGCGAACAGATCGCGAAGAAACACAGCGAGCCCCATGTCGACCGTCGAAGTCTTCGAACGAGGAATGAACCGCGCAAGGTCTAATCGGTGTTCGGAGAAGCCCCGACCTGACCTTGCGTGACTATGTAACCACGTAGGACTAAACTAAGCAGGGGAGGGGTCGTTCTATATGCACAGTGGTTTAATCCTAGGCCTACTGTTCCTGATTGGTACAGAATGTAGAAGTGGATTGGTTCACTAGGGAACCATCAAGAGCTGCTGAAAGGCGGCAAATTAAGAAATGCCATAGGCTGAAAAGCAAGCAGGCCAGCTGTATAAAAGGCTGCTGCGGCTACAGCCAAACTGTATCTATTCTGACTACTGTTCGAATAAAACCTTTTGTTGTTGGAACCCGGTCTACCTCGTGTGTTTTCAAACAAAACATCTATGAAGAGCTGGAAGCCCTCAAGCAGGACGGAAAGCTGAAAGAGAAGAATCAGGAACTCTGTGAAGAGCTGGAAGCCCTCAAGCAGGACAGAAAGCTGAAAGAGGCATTGGAGAATAAGGAACTCTGTGAAGAGCTGGAAGCCCTCAAGCAGGTCCTGGAACAGACAATGGAGCATCTCGGCCTCGTCCCTAGGACCCTTAGGGGGAGCCCGAGCATCCAGCCCACCCTGAAGAAATGTCAGAAGTGAAGGTTCTTCTCTGGCTGCACCCGAAGTCAAGGGCCTCCCGCCACCTGTTTCCTTCTTTTTGAAAACAACTTGTTCGAAAACTGCTTTTTGTATGTTTAATAAATGTTAATAAAGATACAGATTCATAATTAAAAAGAAACATTTCAAATAGAATAATAAATTGTTACTATATAACATACCACATACCACACCTGCATTAGTGAGACATTCTTTAATCCTGAGATAGACAGAAATATACAATTATATTCCTATGTTCAATGCTGAAATATTGACAACTTTGGCAGCATTGTATAGGATATTATCAGCATTTATATATCATTATTTGTGGGATAAACCTAAATTTTACTACTCATTAAACATTTTTTTCAATAGAAATGTGGTAGAAAGTGTATTAACTGCCGGGAGTCACTGAAAGCTGGGGTCATATAAATTTAATATATTATTATGTGTGGGTAATCTACAGTTAAATACCTATTCAGACTGGTGAAAACTTAATAATTAATCATTCAAGTTCTAGTTAAGGATCTGATACCAGATATCTAGATGCTATACATTTGAACATTTGAAAATGCTCTATACAGCTAACATGCTGCCTTTTAAAATTTATGACAAGCTTGACAGTAATATATCTTTTTGCTCCCGTAATAAAACATTAAAATAGTAAAATATTATCAATAAAAATAATTACTTCTTAATATTTATTAAACATTAGTCCACTGTACATTTACAACAACTTTAACTGGGATATGTACAGCATACTTTTCTGCAGAGCAGGTGAATATCAACATGAAATATCTTTTCTGTTTTTCTGAATATTATCAGAATATTCACTGCCAGTGTCAAATCCAAATTTCAATTTAGTATTGAAATTAACTGCAAAACAGAAATTATAGGGCCTTTACATTTCAGAATAGTTGTGATATATACTTTTAACTATCCACAAAGGAAAAGATTAGTTTCTCATAACTCACATTGGGTCATATTCTAGATATAAATTTGGACATTATGCAACTTACATAATACTTTTCACTTACAAGTACATAAAAACAGTACTCATTCATTGAGACAAGAATATTGAGAACTAATATGTTCTACAGATAAAACATTTCTTTTCCTGTAATCTTTCAATTTACTTCTTTTGAACTATTCCTTAGATTTGATGCTATGGGTCATCCTTAAATCACATCAATTTTTATAGCTGTGATCAGTTCATCTCATCAGTAGATGAAACTTAAGCAAATATTCAAAAGTACTTGTACATGGAAGTTGTTTTGATCTCCAAATTTAAATAACTGCAATATTTTAAAGTTGTTATATTTTGGCTAATCTTCATGATAGGAAAATATGCATCTTTAAGGCATTACAAAGAGGTCTTAAATTCATGCACCCTAATTCACCTTTTGGAAATTAAAGTGATAGTGCTTACCAATAGTACAATGACCATTTTTCCATGAAATATTCATATGCTAGGAAATATGCACTATTTATACAGTGGAAAAAGCTTTATACAGTATTAGAAATGGAATACAGTGAGATGTATGATTTGTGTACCATGTGTTTTATCAGTTAACCTGCTGTTTCTGATTAGATTTAGTCTTTCTAATTTTCTACTTCCTGTCTCACACACTAAATTTTCAACACACACATTTTATCTCTTCAATACTAATTAATCTTCAAACTTGTTTCATTCTCCAAAACATATCAAAATTTCTGCCAAATTACCAATGTTTCTTATATGGTAGATGAGTGTAATGCATTATATATGTGCAGAACTGCCTCTGAACATTTAGAGAAATTAGGAATATGACAGGAAAATAAATTTTGGTTTGTTGTTTTCTATTTTTCCAATAAAGTCTAATTATTAGTCTGTTTCTGGGAACAATCCAAAATACTACTGTGCTGTTATAAAGATATACTTTCTTTCTTATATGCCTCCATGATTTAAATGCTCTTGATTATAAAGCATGTATCATTAGTTCCAGTCTATTTTTGGAACATGTATTTATAAGTTACTATAATTGGTGTCTATTAAATGATGTTAAAACTGCAATTTGTCTATGCACTTAATATTTGAGGTGTAGAGTGTTGCTGTTTTATGCTTAAATTGCTATAACGGTTGTATCTAACGTTACGATTAAAATTCATGTTAGTGTTTTCCATTTGATTATTACAGGCCACTATATACATCACATAGGATGTGAAATAAATTTAGTGTACTATCAAAAATACTATTAAAAGCATATAAAAAGCATATGAAATGATTTGTGAAAAATTACTCAATAGTCACACATTATTATTTTACAACAGTCTAGGTCAGGGTTCACCAACTTTTTGGACCTCAGGGACCACCAAACTCATAATTTTAAATCCTGTGGACCAGAGACCCTGGGAAAATCCCCCAAAAAGTCTGCAGGAAAATTCCCCATCCTGTTTTCCTACCGATCGATCATTCTTTATTTGAGATCACAGGATACTGTTTCCAGGTTCTCAGGGGGAGAGAGAGAATTTTGGCTTTATGCAAGGAAAGCAGCAGAAGCCTTTCTTTTTCTCCCCCAAACTCCACCAGAAATGAGTCTTTGTGAGACCTGTCGCGCCTGCACAGCCTCTTGGAGCAGGATGCTTTGCAGGGTCCCATTACTGGCAGAATTTGGAGGAGAGAAAGAAAGACTTTTGCTGCTTTCTTTGAGTGTAGCCAAAAGAAGAAGAAAGAAGCGGAAAGAAGCAGGCCGGTGGCCAGGCAAGGTGCATGGGGTGAATTGGGTGAGTTCCCCACTCTGCCCTTCCCCCCTCCTCTCATTACCTTGTGTTGTTTGCAATGCAAGTGATGAAAGCCTTGTGTTCCTGCGTAGCCTGAATTAATTGCTTTGGGGAGGGTGCTTTGGAGGTGACATTTCTCTGTGGACTACCAAAATTTTCCTGCGGACCACTGGTCTAAATCACTATCATGTTATTACTTTTGTACATTCTTTATATGTATAAATAATATATACTTACCTATACAGATTCAAGCTTTGTTTCTCACCAATGTGACCACTGGTTTCATTTGCAAAAAGCATTTAATTCAGCACAGGAATTCCTGTGATATCCCTCCCAAAAGCTCTTACAGACATTGTGGAATATGTCACTTGTGTTTGTGAAAATAGGAATGACTGGGAGGAAATTCTCTATTCAGGATGCCTTCACTAGTAGACACAATATCTGCTGTAACACAGTGTGACTGGTTTTTACATTTTGAATATTTTTTTAAAGGAAAAATCCTTTGAAAGAGAATATTTTTACTGTTCATAGCAGGGTGTCACCACACTATTTAACTCATCTGTACATACAAATCAAGTTGTGCATCCAAAGTCAGCAGATTTAAGCTTATCTCACCCAATTCTGTATGAAACTAAAAAAAGCTGACTTCTAAATTGGTGTCTTTAATACTTCCATTGTAAGCTCAGATACAAGCATACAACAGAAATTAATAGCCATTTAACTAAACAGAACTTACATGCAAGTGCATGCATAGCATTATGCCACTGATATTAATTATTTTCCATTCATAAAGATATCCTAAACAAATTTGCAGTAAGCAAAGCAAGCACAATGTAATGAAAGACTATTAAGTTAAGAAACATAATTGTTGTATCATGTACTTGAAAAGAAGGATGGTCTAATTTTGAGATCACATATTTCTTTATAAAGTTTAAATTACTACTATCTAATTAGATTTCATATAATATTTTTCAAATGGCTGTGACACCATTTTTCCTGTCCATAACATCTGTTGTGTATAAATACTTTGAGCAAGGAAACAAAAAAACATTACGTATAATACTGGAAGGAAGAAAAAGCAAGACACAAAGGCAGATAAAACATTAATCACAAAAGTTGGGATATTAATCATGCGTCAAACTTAAAGATTTACTGCACTTGGTTCCTTTGCCTCAGGCAAGATTACTAAAAAGAGAATTGACTCATGAGCATTATATATTATTTTTAATGAAGAAACAAGTGTCTTTTATGTATGTGTATATGTACTGCATATTCCAATATTTGCAGCTACATTGCTTTTCCGAAATGATGAAACCAAAACACCTCAATTTAAGCAGTTTACCTAAACCACAAAACAAGTTTAAGAAAAAAAAACCCACCTTGGATGCCAAATAATATTTTAAGCTGGTTTATTTGAAGGCTACCAGTTTTACCACTTTGTGATTTTTATAGAATGTGAATGTATGGCTCAGTAGCAACTTCTTGACATGATTGCTTGTAGTGAAAAAACTGGATTTAAAAAATGATAATAACAAAAGCTTGTTTAGAACTCAGCTTATAAATCAAATATATGATCATGCAATTGTGGTCAATTTCTAGTTGATTATTGATTTTCAAAGCTTTAGTTTTTTGTTGGATAAAAAAATAAACATATTTTTCAAAAAGATCTCACTGTTCTCACAAACTGTAATCATATGAAATAAAAGCATATAATTGCAGTGAATGATAGTAATTTTTTGTGCATTTAACAGAATAATTCTTGTAATCATGTAATATTTTCCTTCCTGAAGGTAAAAACATAGACTTAATTGTTACAATCACTTATCACATTTCTCATTAATTTGATATTTAAGTACTTATAAACTGAAATAAATGATAACTGTTCATGAAACAACTGATTGTGGGAGGAGCTGCTGGCTGCTTGTAAAGGAAGCAGAGGGTGAGTAAAAAGGAGAGAGGCAGTTTGAATTGCTTCCATTGCATTTCAAATACCCAGAGGTTGTGGGAGGAGCTGCTGGCTGCTTGAGAAGGAAGCAGAGGGTGAGTAAAAAGGAGACAGATAGCGGCCCACACACCATTAGGTGCACAAATCATATAACTATAAACCAAGAATACCAATAATACATTTAGGGTAAGTGCGCTTGAGATTGTGATTTTATTTTTTTAAAATGTACTCGCTTAGTTCAGTTGTTAACTACTTGTTTTACAGCTGTCTGTCGCCAAGTACCTTTTAAACTTGGTATACCGTCCTTTTGTTAAAAAAATCCGTAGTCTGCAGACAGATTACCCGTATTACAATCTCTATATTGTGCTCTCCAAGCAGAAATTAGGATGCAAGTCGCATCTTCTTGAGCTGCCCGCGGCTACCAGCCCACTACGACAAAGAGCTTACAAGAAAATGGCAGTGATGGGACACCGAGTAGGGATCTGTAAGGGTGAGAGTGTGGACATAAAATGCAAGAGCACGTTTGCTGGTTTCCGCAGCATAATAGAGCAGTGGTACAGTGCCAGCATGTGACCTGACAGTTAATAGGACACTAAAGAGAACAGGGTCAAGGCAGTTGACCTCAAGTAAGCTGGGGGATCAATGAGTCCTAGAAGAAGAAACTTACTTTGGAAAGGAGAAGTATGAATAAGGTATAACGTAGCAGTCACACAAGAAAGAGCAATACAGGCACAATTAGAGAAGTCAACTTCCTGCTTGGGGACTCATTGTAAGATGTAAACAACTTTCACGCGGAAGGATGACTGAGGTTTTGAAAGAGTCAAAGTGTCTACCAGGTGCTAACTGCAGCAGAGACGAAAAGCATATTCTTAAGATAGTCAAGGAATCCCAGCAAGAGACTGTGATGGTGGATAGCTATTTATAAACATACTTTTGTAGAAGAATGATTGTCCAGATAATTAGTGTGCTTATCAGAGACTTTCAGAGCTTGGGAGATATGATAACAGAAATGATGAGGCTGTAAGGCTATATTTTTCAGAGTTCAACAGTATAGGCAAGGAAGCAAAAAGGGGAAGGGGCAGCATTTAGCAGATGTTAATTGAGATGCTAAAGGGAATGGTGTAAAAGGGCAGGTTGGTCTTTATTAGTCATCGAATGTCCTGCATTGTTGGTCCAATGAAAAACTGTGCAGAAGTTTTTGATGGTATTGCATCATCAAAGAAAGGGACTTAGAATGACTGGCAAAATTCACAAGATTTTCCTGCGATGGGAGTAATCTTTTTCTGAAATTTGAACAGCGGGGACAGAGATTAAATGGATTGCCAGAACATTTCTTGCCCAACGGCAACCTAAAACTAATAAAGCTGACTCGGTGCAGCAAATAGATCGTTTGTGCAGGTATAGGATTATCAACCTTGATGCCAACACAAAACCAAAGCAGTTAATATGGAGTTCCATCACCAAATGCATTAATCAAAAGGTGGCAAAAGTCAGGAGGCGGCAGGCCAGGCAACACTGCATCAGAGTTATGTGACGGAAGTAAACATAATGTCAGACATACAATTCAACGTGCCTATATACAAATGCAGTAACAGTCGTGGAATACAGGTAACAGAGTGAACTGACTTGAATACATGAAGGAATATGATAGTATAATTGGAGATAACAAGAAAAGCTTGTGGTATGAAACCTCATGCTGGACATACTGGTAGAAGAGGATATCAAACTATATTCAAAAATAAAAGAGGAGAGCGAGTTGCACTGTACTGTAAAAAGACCATATATGGTAAGACGAAATCGCAGTGAACACCAAAGATCAAAACCTGCCTAGAATGCTATATGGTCATATAAGAAAAAGAATGACCATTGGGCATAGGTGTTATCATTTAGGCCAACTTAACTTCAAGCAGCAAAATTAATAGATGTCTTTTTGGCCAGCCAAAGCGAACTGAAACATGATGCAGGGGAAACACACAACATAGTAGATGAAACAGACTGTCAAATTACCTGATATCTGAAACTGGAAAACACTAATATCTGCCACGCAAGTTGAGAATCAAATAAGGTTCCTAACCAACTAGCGACACTTTGTTGTCGCAAACATAGAGGGTGAAATAGAGGGAAGGCAGCCATACTGGGAGGTAAGTTTGCAAAAACGAGGAAATAAAGTACGGGGGAGTTGTAGAACACTGTAGGACGGCATCTGGGTGTTAGAATGCCATATGATCATATAGAAATTCAAGCAGTAATAAACCAACAGCAGGCCCAAAGCAATATGTCTGGATTTAAAAAGAGCTGGATTTCAATAAACTCAGACAGAAACATTGAGAAAAGATTCCATGGATGAAAATCTAAGAGGAAAAGCAACTCACAAGGAATCTTGGGAAATTCTAAAAAGAGTAGATCATAGAAGCCGCAGCGATCAGCCGCAACACGACCCACTGAGAAGAGGAAAAGACAGAGGAATGAAAGGTAAAAACCAGCATGGCTGCACAAAGAGATCTTCTGGCAAGAATTGACTAGAAAAAAAGGACAAGTACATACAAAAATGATAAGCAAAGGACATAAAACTAAGGCAGAATATGCAGCAGACTAGCCAGAATCTACAAAGCGAAGCTCAGGATTATGCAAGGCTCAGAAGAACAAGAGATTTGCACAAACAGTCAAAGATAATAAAAAAGTTTCTTCCAAAATATAAATAAAAGAAGAAAAAAATTCCTCAAGGGAAACAGTCGGTCTCGTGAAGTCTAGTCTAGTGAAGCAAGGAAGTTAACAGGCAGCAGACGAGAAAGAGACTGGCTTATTCATTCTTTGCATCTCATCTTCAACGCCAAAAAGAAACTAACGCTGCAATCGCACCAGAAAATATTACTGGTAAAAGCACAAGACCGAAATAAAGTTAAAATATGCAAAAAAAAATAGTAAGAGAACACTCTTGCTGATCTTGATAAAACAAATCACTGGGGCCTAATGATTAACATCCCAGAGTTTGTAAGGAGCTGGCAGTGAAGTCTATCTCGCGTATGCAAGAAATAGCGTTTTGCAACATTATAGCACTAGAGGCTACCCAGAGAGGGAAAGAAGACTGATAGTGGTGCCATCTTCAAAAAAGGAAAAAAAACAGACCCGAGAAACTAAGACCAATCAGCGGCTAACAATCAATACCCCAAGGAAGATACCTGGAAAAGACGATGAAAAAGAAGATCTGCGCTAAGCATCTACGAAACAGTAAGAATACTAGCAGTCAGCACGAGTGTTGTAAAGAACGAGATTATGGCAGAACCAATCTTATTTCATTCTTAACACAGTGACTAAAGTTAGTAGAGCGCAGAAAAACTAGCGCGGACAATCAAATAATTTAGATTTGCAAGCAATTCGACAAAAGTATACCCACAACGTAAGCTTCTTAGTAAGTATCGAAAAAAGTGGACGTTAAATAGCACCACCAAACGAGATGGACTACACAATGGCTGGCAAACCGTACTCACCCAAGCGGATAGTCCTAAGGTGTCTAAGTCTAACATGCGAGGGAAGTTAAGCATGGGGGTCTAGTAAAGGTTCCGTCTTAGACCAGTACTAGCTTCAAATTCTCAGTTAACGACTTAGATGAAGGGAACTAGAAGGGGAACTTTGCGCAAGATTTGGCAGATGATGAATTAAGCAGGCAGGAATAGCTACACCCAAGAAGATAGGCTCAAGAATCCAGATGGATGTTGACAGACTAGAACAGCTGGGCCGTGTCTAATAAATGAAATTCAAATTGTAGCAGAAAAAGTTAAAGTCCTACACTTAGCGCAAGAAAAAACCAAAAGTACCACATTTAGACTGGGTGAAAACCGAGGCTCAAATAGCAGTAACTGTGAGAGGATCTTGGATCCGGTGGAAGCAGGCCAGCTAATATTGGACCAGCAGCGCTGTACAAAGCCGTCCAAAAAGCTAACTGCAATCCCAAATTGTCAATTAACAGAGGGATAACAATCAAGATCAAGGGAAAATACTAAATATCCATCTATACTAAGGCCTTAGTAAGACGCACAACCTAGAGTACTGCTCCAGTTTGTTCACACGACATATAAAAAGTGTGTGAGACTCTAGAAAAAAGTGCGCAGAGAAGGGCAACGCAGGATGATTAGGCGGACGCTGGAGGCTAAAACTATACAACAAACAGTTTGCAGAACTCGGGCTTGGGCGCTCATCTATAATAAGAGAAGACAAGGGAGACAGTGGGAAGGTAGAAGCAAGTCTTCCCCAAATATTTGAGGGCTGCCACAGGGAGAACAGGGGTCAAGCCGACTAGTAGCCAGACAAGGAATAATGGGATGAGAACTGACAAAAAGGAGGGATTTTTAAACCTAGAAATAAGGAAAAACTTTCTGACAGTGAGAAGAATCAACCAATGGATAATGGAACAGCTTGCCCTCGGAAGTTGTGGGAGTGCCATCACTTGAGACTTTCAAGAAGAGATTGGACTGCCATTTGCCAGAAATGGTGTAGGGTGTCCCACTTGGACGGGGGGTTGGACTAGATGATCTACAAGGTCCCTTCCAACTCTGATTATCTGTTATCTGATTCATACATCTGCATCTGATAAATAATAATAGGATTATAATTTTGACTTTCTTTCTCGGTATTACTCTCCAGTAATTTAACAAATAAACATCTTATATCGGACCTATCATCCGATATCGGACCTATCATCCATGTAGAGAAAGATGATAGTTATTTTTAATTACATTAGTAATCACGAATTTCAAACCTACATATATCACAAAATTCCAATTCTCTTTAGAGAAATATTGCATATTAAGACCTTGAACCATAATCTCTTCACACTTATCTGAAATTAACAGGATGACACTATCAGCTTCATTCATTAATATAATTAATATATTAATATCATTAATTAATATAATGAAAAATATAGAAAAATATATATTTTTGAATACCATGAATTCTGGAATGAAAGCAGCCTGTAAGTTTTGTGGAGTGAACCAGATAAAAATATGCGCTAATTCTACTTAAACCTACATTGATGGGATCTTCAAGTTCAAAAGAACAATTCTTCCCTCCCTGGCCATCTCTTATGCAGTCCAAGTAAGTAGGGAAGGTTCCTGCCAAGTTACTTGGATTCAGACTCTTTTCTGAGCCTATAGCCCTGCCCACTTTCTAGCTATGGACTAAGATGTCTCATATCTGACCTTTCCCTTGGCAGCATCTTTTTGCTCAGTTTCCCACTTTCCCATCTAACATTACATACACAACCTTTTTAAACAGAGTCCCACAGTGCTCAAATCTTAGCTGTTGTCAGAAATATCCTTCTGAAATCTGACACAGTTCATGGTCTCATGTCAGCCCAATATTCTGGAAGTTGAAGTCCTAACACAGTTGGACTAATCCAAAGTTGAAAAAAAACCTCATCTATACAGACTTTCTATTTCTATCCAATGAATAAATGTGCTGCAGTTGCCAAGATTTCTTCATACAAAAATCCTGTTTCTTTCATTTGTAAAGTCTTGATTTTTTTTTTTGCTAGTGGTGGTGTTATTCTCACATTTTTCCAGTATTTGTACTTGATTTGGCAAACTGTGGATTGTTTTCCTGTCTCATATTGATGACTTAATGACTTAATTGCTTATATTTGTCAGCCAAATTCTAACAATCTTAGAAATGTAGCACTAAATACACTGTTATACTAATTGAGATATGTCTTCAATAGCATGCCTTATGGTTTTATTGTTAAATATGTAGAGAGTTTAAATAACTCAAATCAAGATTAAATTGTTCGCTGATAGGATAGCACAACTGCATCTGGCTATTTGCCTAGTAAAATAAGTTAGCATAAAACAGCATTTTAGGTGCAGAAAACATTTTTGTGTTTGTACAGATTTGTGCTTTTGTGTTTGTACAGATTTAAGGTATTGGACAAAGGTCCACATCTTCCCTTAGTCATAGAATTTCAATGGAAATACTTGGTAAAAAACAACAACACATCACATAAGATCACTGTAGGAAGAAACTGGAGAAATAGTGCCATATATGCCCTGTTTGCTCCTGGAAAATTGAGCTGAATATAAATATAATAAATGCACTTAAAAGATGATCTATATAGCTGGCTGTGATTGATTTATTGATTACATTTCATCAAAGCAATGCCATAGATAGTTTTTCTCCATGATAACTTACTTCTAACCTTCTCTTTCAGGTCTTCCTGACAGTCATAATAACAGTTGACATATTATGATCATTTGCTCAGTCATCCAGATGTTTAGACTGGATTTGGAATTTTTGTCAACCTATAATCTCATTATTCTCATTATCTGTTCACAACAGTTTAAAGTCACAGCTGCAAATTCTTTAGCTGGTATAAGTTTTTATATGCATCAAGTTCTTAACAAGAATCTAGGATGTTGTAATGCATTAGATAACAGATAAAAGATAATGAGAGTAGGAAGGGACCTTGGGTCATCTAGTCCAACCCCCCACCAAAGCAGGAGACCCTACATCATTTCTGGCAAATGGTAGACCTATCTCTTCTTGAGATAGCATATATACATGTGGCCAGGTAGTGTGGCCTTTTGCAATTGATAGATGGAAATTTTGTCAAACATTTCTGCTGTCCAATAACATCTAGTGTGCTGATAACCAATGGTAGTACCATGGCCACTTCATGTTATAATCTTTCAATTTCATTTTTTTATTATGATGATGATTGGTGATACAGTCAGCCAGATATTTAGATTGGATTTCTAATTTTTACCAATCTATTACATTCTTCCTAAGGGCCTAAGATAGGCAGATGTTGATGTTTCATGTTGTTAAAAATAATATCCTAGTATGTAAGCTGTTCCAAGTAAAACTGCCTTTGCAATTGATGATAGTTAATTTATCAGTGCTGATAGTGTTCTATGGTGCTGCAGTTGTTTTGGAATTGCACCCAATGTGCCTATTACTATCGGTACTACTTTTCCTTTCTTTTGCCATAGACATTCTATTTCTATTTGGAGGTCTTTGTATTTTGTTATCTCCTCCAGGTCTTTCTCTTCTCTTCTGCTGTCTCCAAGTATTATCAGATCCACTAAGCAGACTTTTTTTTTCTTTCCTACAGACAATTGTTATGTGACATATGCCTATCCATTTATATTTGAAAGTCCAAGAGCACTTTAGTTTCTTCATTTTCTACGACTCTCCCTATTTTATGATCCCACCAGTTCTTGCTTGCAGGTAATTGGTATTTCTTGAAGATCTTCCAATGCATCATTGTTTGTCATGCTTGTTTGTAGTTAGTCTGTTCAATCTTCTTAGAGCAGGTAGCCAAGTAGTCTATTGTTTCTTCAATTTTTGTCAAAAGCGGCACCTACTTGTCTGTTGCCATCTTCTTTATTCTGACTTTGTCTGCATTTATTCTTAAGGCTTGGTCTTTTGCAGCCAAAATTAACCCCTCTGACTGCTTCTTCAACTCTTAGCCGCTGCCAGGTCTTGGTATTATCGACTTTGCCTGCTATTTTTAATGCATTGATCATGTAATACTTTGCCTTCCCATGTCTCTTTTTAATTTTTAATTTGGTTTTTCTTGTAGTTTGGTCTTTCCAATACTCAGTAAGCTTTTCTGGTATAGAAGTGTCAGTGCAACATCTTCACTGTCCTTCAGATAGCCTTCCAATGCTCCTTTTTCTTCTTTAACCACTTGATATGCTTGGAACATGCCATGCAATCTCCAACTCTTCTTGATAAGAATTGCCTTGATAGTATTTCCTCCACTGACTTTGGACTTTAAGAACTTTTTTACTCTCTTGATGTATTTGATTCTAACCAATTTTTTGACTTCATTTGCTTGATATTGTAAGCTTGAAGGATGGCCAGGTATTTGTAGTAATTGTCCTCATACAGACTTTTGGTATTTCCACAGGGCACCTTGATTTCTTCAAGATGTAACATTTGTCTTACTTTATTTCACTCAAGCTGTTTTATTGGGTAGTGGTCAACACAATAAAAAAATGTTGACAGTTTTTAAGAAATTTAAAGTTGATAATTCAGTATTACATCTACTAAAATTAAAAGAAACACTTTATCCCATACAATTAAACAGACTAAGATAGAAATGTTTTCCTAACTCATACAAAACAAATAGAAATGTAGAAATAGTTTCTTGTATGTTAGGAATATGGCCATGAAAGATAAGGAAAACTCCTTTACTTAAGATGATAGCATCCCTATCCTGTGAGGTGGACTGGGCGGAGAAAGTGTGACTGGCCTAATGTTACTCAGTCAGCAATTTTCATATCTAAAGTGAGACACAATCTTAGGTTATTTTAGGCCTAAAGCCCCTAATATTTGGGTTTTGATTCACTTGTTATATTATTATTATTATTATATATTATTCACTTGTTATATATTATTCACTCGTAAAACTGCACTCAGATGTAATACCACATAGTTTAATAGATCACTGTGACGGTATAAAATTAAGAGTCAGTGTGAATATTTGCCTCAGAAGTCATCAGATAAAAGCTAATTTGGTAGTTGTAGAACAGCTGTATTTTTCAAATAAAACATTGTAGAAAAGTTTAATTCAGTTAATCTCAGGTAATATCTGGTTCTGTAAGTTGTTAAAATAAATAAAGCAATAGCTTTATCATGCATTTTAGTTTGAAGAGAAAATATTATTGCATTCTAAAAATTAATTTTTACTTTCGGATATGGTCATGGATATGTGTATGTATGTATATGTATATATGAGTTGTCATCATCATCGTCATCATCATCTGTCTGATTTAATGTATTTCTGAACTCTTACACAGTTATGAAAGATCCATGTGCATTTAGAGAAAAAATAATCTAATTTCATCATATTCAAAGCATGAGAACTACTTTCATTAGATATAGGCAATTGCTCAAAGAGATTTACTTTAGCCCTTCAAGATTTAAAATGATGCAAAACTTTACACAATAGCAGGACATGTAATGGTCTAGTGGTAAAGCAGTTATCTTGCACACAGAGTCTTTGTCATTTCTAATTAAAATTCTCCAATAGGAGAATATAAGCAGTTGCTGTTAGTTAGTAGGCTATAATGACAGGTATTTCCTATATATCCTTTACTAAAATGTATTCCTAGAAAAAAAGTAATAAAGTTCTTTCAAAGTCACAGATAGCACTGATCTGTTTTGAAAGTTGTCATATATAGAGTAATTCTTGACATGAAAGGATGGAATGACGCTCATTCAAACCAATGATAAAAATAAAAACAAACATAAAAATAAGCTCTTGTTACTTTTTTGCTTGAGTGAGTTATGTAATCACAAGAGTGCATGCATCTTCACATGCATTCTATATGCAAATTTATTTGCTGTTGAGCTAAAACCAGGAGATTTTATCAACAATGGGTGGGCTAAAAAGGAACAAGAGCCCCAAAATCTTTAAGAAAATATGAATACAAAACATTTTGCTCCTTCATGAAATGCCTATATTTATATAGATTTAAAACATGCACAGCATCAAATACTGCACTATTTGGCAATCAAATGTAGAGCTACAAATACTGAAAATATATATATAAGAAATCACATAAACTTATAAATATTCAAAATATAGTGGTTAGCTGGAAAAATGCAAACTACCCAATATTATTCTTTACCAAATGTTTCAAATGCTATCAGCTTTTTTTTTTTTTAAATTAAGTTCTGTGTTTAATTCTTTGTAATATTTCAAACAAAACATCTTTGGTGAAAAGAAGGATCTATGAAAAGGAGCGTGTGGAGGAATTTAAAATTTCTATGATTTGTTTTACTATGACATTATTTGTTTTGCTCCTAGAATTTATTTTAATGATAAACAGACTATATCAAACATCCATTCCACCTGTAACAATGCATTCAGAGCTTTGAGTGTTTTAACATGCAAAAGAGTGGTTTTTTTTTTCCTGAGATTATAAATAATATTTAAATTCCTACATATACAGGAGCACATGTCTGAATTCCAAGCAATCTCTGTGATGGTACAGAGCTGCCATAAAATTCTGCAACTGGATGATTATTTTTAATTACATTTTCTCAGAAGATACTTTCTTTAAAGATAAAAAGTCTTAGCCATAGTAACACTCTAGTTTTATCCTTCACACAAAGGAAAACATTTCTTAATCTGTGTGGCACTGAAAAACCATCACAGACAAAGGTTTCCATTTATAGGGTTTACATGCCTTTTAACTAAGTTTTAATTGAGGGACTAGACAAGAATTCTTTTTAGCAAACTTTGGACATTAGCAGTGCATTCTTATACATGAACAGACATATACAGTTTAATGTGTTTTGAAACTCTTTGCAAAGATCCAATATCCACAACAAAAAAGTGAAAATAAAGATGCACAAATGAATTTTGTCCTGTGCATTGCGGAGCATCTATGTTTTTTAATCTTTGCCAGTAGGATCTTTTATAAGGCAGAATTAAAAGGAATTCCAAAAAGTTTTTATATATGTGTGTGAACCTTGGAAAAATTTAATAGTAACCTGGACTATCCTCTTTATAGTCTGATGAGTTGGATTTGCTTATATACATTTAAAAGGAACAGGGAACTAGAGAAGCAATAACAAATGTATAATGTCAGGTTGGTGTCCTTTTTACAAATGACTCTTTAATAGTTGTATACTGTGCTTTACCAGGTGCTATTACTGACATATCAAGAAAGGAACAACTATGGGGAGCAGTTGTGATACAACTATATCAAATTCAGACAATGCAGTTTTATCATCTGTAGTCAACAGGAAGTTAAACTGTCAATTAATTCATAGGTCCAAGATATGGTTGAATCAGTAGGATTGACTCAAAATACACAGTATTGGTTTATACAAAAAGAGAAAGAAAACTAAAGACTCTAGTAGGGTAATGTTGAATCATCCCACTCCAACTGATCTTGCCTGGTTGTATTTTGTTTGTCTCCTTTATTCCCAGTGGCTTCCTCCTCTTCTTCTTCCTCTTCAGTCTCATCTGAGTCTGCGCTGGTTGTATCATCTTCATCTTCAATTTCTTCCTCATCACTTTCTTCTTCTCCACAAGGTTGTTCATATTTCTATGTATTATAAAGAAGCATAAAATAGAGCTGCTGATAAGAAAAAAAGAACCTAAGGTTTATTTGTAAATCTCTAAATGAGAGTGTGTGGTTGGTACATGTTAAAATGTACCTAAAAGAAAAGGAAATCACCCTTCATATATATAGTCATATTTGACAGAGCTAACTATCAGCTGAGAAAATTATAGACTAACAGATTTACCAAGAGATAAATGAAAGTGACCTCTTTTACTATGATATATAATATATAAAATTCATATAATATATAAAATTCACAAAAGCTAAAGGATGAAATGTAGCAACAAAAGCAGTTATATCATTCAGTTATATATGACCTGACATCTTTTCTATAAGATCATATTAAATAATTAATCAGGTAAAACAATCCAACTTGAATGTCATCCATCTATTCTTGATTAAGCAAGCACCTCTACTAATTTTTTTCATTGTAGCTTTGATACAGAGATATCCATCAATAATACATTATTAGATTCAGCATGTGAAAAAAGGCCAAGCTACAAGTAAAAAAATATGGAACATGACCTTTCTGAATGACTAAACAAGTGCACTGTCATTAAAATGTATGCAAAGTAATTTTTATAACACCAATATATTATTGGTACTAATAGTATTTACATATTTCTAGGTTAAGATTAAACCAAATATGAAATCTGATATAGTAATGCCATGAAATATAGAATCCTGCACATCCTATCTATGCGTATATGGATGTATCTTTAGATGTACTAGATACTTTTTTCAGATCTACTACACATGCCAAAATCAGAAATAAGGTCAATCTAAAAGTAGGAATGATGTTTTTCTTTTCACCCGCTACATTTAGTAAATATCAGGGGATTTTGAAAAAGATTGTTGCACATAAATGAAAAAATAGGACTGATAGCAGGAATATAGGACAACATGGCTTTTCTACTTACTTCCATGGGATTGATTGTGATAGTCAGAGCTGAGTCATCCCAGTCCATTTCATTTTCTTTATTAGTTTCATGTTCCTTTGAAGTATGTTGGCAAGCTGAATGAATTCTATATACTCCCATAACTATGATGAAGATGAGGACACTGACAGAGATTATGATGGTGATGGTAGCCATACTTGGAAGTACTGAAATAAAATAAAATGGGTCAATTTAACATATTCTTCCAGTGCCACTTGCGTATATTTAGTGTTTTTAGTGTTTTCTTAATTAATAAAGCTGCTATGTTTGTTATAATTATAGCAATTTTCTGTATTTATAACGATACCTAAATGTAACTGCAGTTACATTTGTTTTGTTGCTGAACTTAAAAGAAACCATTACAAAAAAGACAACAATATAGAGTTTTTTAAAAAAAACAATTGCAATTTCATCTATAGGTGATTATCACATTTAAACTGTCTTTTGTGTATAGAATCCCTTACTATTATTTCATAATTCCAGCTCTTGAGTTCCAGAAAGTACTCACAGTCAGTGAATATGTAAATGGAGAATATGTCTTTCAACAGAATCACATACACAGTATCATCACTGGTATGGAGGGGGTCTTAATGTATAAAACTATTTATACAAAAGTATCCTCACATACTCATTTTATATGCATGGATTTTAGGAGGAGGTGCACATGTAAAATCTAGGGAATAGTTTATTTGGTGCCACCATACTCTTTGTTCAGGTCAAGCTCACTAAGCAAACGAAAAGGAAGAGGTAAGAAGAAGTTGGCAAGGGAGTTTAATGAGGCACCCACAATACATCTTCATAAGTCATGCGTTTGTACTTGATGAACCCAAAAGTTTGAGAAGAGACAAAGAATGAATAAAAACTCTCTAATGATGCTTTAAAGAAGTAAAAGCATCAATGAACGGGCATGAGTTTATGATTAGCATCTGAAATACCAATGACAAGTTTTTTTTTTCCTGCCAGAAAACAATTGGCATATATTTACCACCAATGCAAGGACATTACAGCATTGAAGAAAAAGTCTGGGGAAAGAAGCAAACAGAGACATGTAAGCTGATAAGAAAATACAATGATTTATGAGTAGAAAGAAAGCAGGGGTCACAACAGAAATTAATTAATTACTCCAGAATTAGAGACTAGAATGCTAGGTTCCTGAGTGGCAGACAGAATGTGACTATTAAGAGAAAGAAAAAGAGTTGGGGGAAATTGTTATTCATTAATATGAAGAACTGCAACAAGTTTATGCTGATCAGACTCAATGGCTTGTAAAGTCTGCTTGTGCCACTAGCATAGATCAGGGACATAACAGAACAGCTTTCAATTCTAATTAAGTCCAGCAAAAATTAATCCTTCCTGCTAGGGCTCATGTTGACATATAATACTTCAAGAAGCAGCTATAAGCACATTGCCACAGATTTTGAAAATCTTGAAAGAAAGCTTAAGGCCCTGAGAGTGGAAGCATTATTTTCATGGAACAGGATAGGAAAAGGAAAGAAAAATGCTGCAATTACTGGCTGTACAAATAGCATTGAGGGAAAAGATACTGTTTCTTGGATCATGTTTTAAGTTGTATTGATGATGAACTGTTTACAAGAGAAGAGTTCTACATCACAAGATGTGTTTAGACAAGGAACAGTCTGTTTGATTTGGACTGAATTCCCTTGGAATGCAGGGAGGGCAGTTTGACTGGGCATCTGGCTGGATATATGTGTGACATGAATGTTCTAGATAGGATTGCTCCAAATGGCCTCTCCCTCTCTCTGTCAAGTGACAATTCATTATGCTACTAGTGAAACTGGAACATTGAACATGACCACATGCATATATAAGCTCAAATATGAGCTTACATCATGGCCATATTGATGGTGAAGTGTCAGTACTTTTCCACACTTAAGAGCTTTTGTGGAATGTAGCACTTTTTATTGGATTTGGACCCTGGTAGGGAAGGGTGGACCAAAAAAACCATGAATGGGTTGCTGTGTGCATAAAATGATATATGTTTGCTTTTAGTTGGATGCATAGAATCTGATCAGCTGATAGAGGTGACATCTGGAAATGTTATCTGGGAGGTTTTTGAGCCTGTAGATCTTGATGAAGGAACAGGATTCTTGGGCTTGATCCCTATCCCAGTTGCCTGCTAAGGTGCTATTCCTCAGTTTTTTATATTTTTATCAATGATTTAGTTGAGGAGGTAAAAGAAGCACATATTAAATTTACCAGCAAAACAAGTTTGGATGTTTGACTTAACTTCAAAATTATCTTGCTGGGAGAAAGAAAATAGGCTGAAAATAACAAAATCAAATTTAACCAGAGTTAATAGGTAAGGTGAAGGCCATGGGAAACTTGATCTTAGCCATGCATTCAACAAATTTCTAAGGATATCTTTATCAATAAAATGGTAAAACAAGAGCTATGTTATATATTGATTTGCAATCAGCTGAATGCTAGCAAACAGAAAGGACTTACAAATGGTTTTAAATTAAATTGGAGAAAAGTATTAAATGGAATACTATCTTTGTGCTATTCAAAATGTTATTAATAACATGAACGAAAGGTTTGAGGAGACAATTATCAAGTTTACAGATCACACAAAACTAAAGCAAACAATCAGAAAGAGATGATTGAAAAGATTTAGGCAGGTTGAACACTGGGTAAAAATGAATTATACTGTTTAATACAGTGAAATAAAAACTCCTGTATCTGAAGTGAAAAAAAATGAAAGGCACAAGAACAGGTGCAAGAGACCTGGCTTGGTAGTAATATGTATGAAAAGAATCTGTATGTGCTAGTGGATCAGAGGCTGCACATGTGCAAACAATGTAATGCAGCTGACAAAAATCGAATACTATTTTGGGATGTATTAAAACTAGTCCAAGGGAGGGGAAATTGGCCAACTATTCTACTATATTCTCCCTTGTTAAGGCCTACTGGGAAAATATATCTAGTTCTGGCTATTGAAGTCCAAAAAAGATTAAAAAGGATATTTATTTTAGTCTGGCTGTCTGATTTAAGATTTTGGTTGTTTTTATGTTTTTTTTCTAATTTTACTGGACCAGCCAATAAGCTGCAAGGAGAAAAGAACACCACACCATCAACAACAAGGATATACACACCATTGTGTTGTGAAGGGCAGGGAAGGGGGTTGAAAACTTTAATCATGAGAAATTGTTAAGGAAACAAGGGCTGCATGCTTATCTTGAATAGCCTTAAGGGAAGATATGATATTAATATTAATTTAAAAAATCAGGAAGGAAGAAGAAGACTTGTTTCCTTTCCTTTTGGAGATGTTCAACGGTATGTGGGAAAGATCTTGGGAGAAAGAAATGCTGCCTATGGAATGATAACAAAAGAGGCGGTATAGCCTAGATAATGGGCAGGGCAAAAACTTCAGAAGAATTCCTCAATTTATCAGATTGTAAAGCAGAGGACAGGAGAATTGTACTTTTAGACTTGCATGATAACTGTCAGTTTTACCACTTAGACCAGACCGGAAACACAACCAGATGAGCTAAATCTACTTTATTGTAAAGCTATATAAACAGAGTCTTGCAAATACAATTATCCTGCCATAATAAGTTACAGGAATTCAGATTCCAATGTAATACCTGAGCTTTGAATATTGTTTGTGCTTTCTTCTGGGTGATGGATAGATTGGAGAAATTGTGGCTCTTTTATCATAAGATTTGTATATTCTATGGAATTAGAGTTGGAATTATGTAGAATATCAATCTAGAAGGAAACAGAAACTAATATTACAAATATGAAGTATTCACAACAATACTAATCAGATTTTGCATAATAGTCAAGCTGAGAAGTTATATTCAGGCAGAAGTATTATCAGGTCACAATTTGCATTTTCTCTATATGAGAGTACTTAATTTATAGAGTGATGTTTTCAGATTTACCAACTAAATCAGAGGAAATAATTATGAAAAAAAACAGATTCTCATAGAGTTTCAGGGCTGAAAAAGAACTATGAGATTAGTTTATCTGGGCCTAATCAATTGGATCTGGAATACAGCAAGCCAATCAACTAATGCTGGAGAATATATTTCACAACTACCTTGTTGCAGCAATATTCCCTAAAAAAATCCCAAGTCACAAAACCCCTAAGTTCAATGAATAACTAGAAATAATAAATGTAAAGAGTGTAGGCAATCTATTGTCTGTAGGTTCCACAAAACAAATACACAGTGAGCAAACTTGCAATGAATGCAATTTCATTTGCCTTCTGCTAACATTGTCCCAGGTGACTCTCCTCAAACCTTGCTAAATTTAGGTACTCTACTGTTAAGCTGCCTGCCAGATTATTGGAACATTTCTCATGGAATTCCAAAGACACAAAGTGTCCATTTTGTGTTTCTGGAATTCCATGGGGAATGTCCCAACAATATATAAGGAGCTTGTGGCAGTAATGGATAATGCAATAGAAATCAGTAGTGGCTGAAAACTCCATAGAGTTCTGATCGTGACAAACAATTGACATTTATGTTATCCAGATTACCTACTAGCTGTTCTTATGTGAAAACCTAATGTAGTATGTGGTGCTCAGCATAAATCAGAGCCCTAATAATCTGGGACAAGCACATGATGTCATAGCAAGTATTTCTGCACTATTTTTAATTCTATCCCAAGGTATTCATTTAAAAATGTGTCTACTGCACAGAGTTCTATATTTCACACATACAAGAAGCAAACCCTCAAGAATGCTGACCATATCAGTTTAAAAGAAACAACAAGGCGGAGGGAAAAATTGTTCTTTATAAATAAAGAATAATCTCACTTTAATCTCTGGTTTTAAAATGTACTAGTGAAAAATTATTAATAAAATGAGTTTGAGAAAGTATCTGTCAGCCTTCGTTGTAAATCAGATTGGAAATGTGAGTAGATGGAATATATCTACTTTATTGCAACAATATATTTATAGGATCTTCAAATCTGAAAGCACAAAACGTCCAGCCACCATTTTTAATTGCCTGATCCATTCAGTCCTTTCTAAGTTTGATGGTACCATGTGATGGCTTCCCTGGAAAAGTGTCCAGACGCCTTTCCAGATGCCAGTTCAGATGAGGAATAGCCAGTTATAGGACTGTCGAAGCGAGATGTGGAAGAACATCTAGAGATTGGCAGATGCTCTGAGTCTGAAGTGATGAGGTCAAGCACCACAGAGTCATCTCAAAAGTAGTGACTGGCTTTCTGAGCTAGGGACTTGAAAGACATATCTACAGCTGGGAAACCCAGAGGTTTCAGAAGTACAGGTAGAAGGCATGCAACTACAGCTGATCAGCAGAGATGTGGAAGAATAGCCTCTTCCTCCTTATCCAAGAGTGAGTAGGGTTGAGAGAAAGCAAGTACAACAAAGCCAGGCTACTTGTGAGGCAGGAGCTTTGCCCCTTTTGATGGATGTGCTGAGAAGTGGCTATTTAGCTCAGAAAATGGAATGAAACAACGCTGGGAATGTGTACATTTCCTTGGCTTGTATTTGTCAACTTCCATGCCTCTTGCCCTGAACCTTGTTTCCTGACTCGACTGTGTACCTTGGACCCTGGACCTCTGGACTTGCTTCACAAATTTTGCCTGTCTCATGGACTAGTTTTTGCTCACAGACTTGCCTTAACCTTGTGGACATGTCCTGCCTTGCAAATTTATGTTGGGCTTGTTCCTGGACTGAACTGTGAACTCTTTGGGGATTGTGTGGTTGTTGGGAATTTCTGAGGAAAATTATTTGGTGTGGAAAACCTCAAATAAAACTTTGACCTCATTTGTGATGTATGCTTATGTGAGCAATATCAGAACACCCTGATGTTAAGTTACTGAGGGTTCTGACTAATTTGCCTGATTGCCATTATCTCTTCCATTCTTTTCCTGAAATCATTCCCACACTCCATTAATTTATTAATCTTAATTTATTTCTTGTGTTTATGTCTGCATTGGTACCTAACAACATATTGAGAAATAACTACATGTTCATGAAATTATCTGAAAATTATGTTATATTAATAGATACCAAACACTGCTTCCGTGCCTTTTATTTTCTAATATAAAAATAAATTGTAATTGTTTTTTTTAATGCTACTTACTTCTAAATTGAATTCATTGCTGGTATAGCGCCCATTGAGTTCTGAACATTTGATTCTAAACTTTCTATCAGAAAAGGAAGATGTGTGCCAATTACGATAGCGAATTTGCTGTAAAACCTTTTCATAGTTTTTCATAGTGTCCACACCTGAACCAGTAAAACAATATAAAACACATTAAATGTCAAGAAAAAGAGAAAAAAAAATTGTGAAAAATTTACCAGAAGTAAATACATATTATTACTACCCTTAATTCCATGCTATTGTTTCTTCAGGCAGTTTCACAATAATTTGCAAATGATATGAAGACTACAAATTCTGTGTATCTCAATAATCTAGAGATATTCTGCTTTATTATAATAAAAAGATTTGAACATGGTTCTTCAGATAGTGTTGAACTGCACTTCCTAGTGGTTCAACCAGCATGGTCAATGGTAATGGATGCTCGGACATGTAGTTCAATGTAGTACATGTTATTTGATCTATTTTCTGTAATCAGTAATATCCACTCAGATAAAGATTAGGATGAATCATCTTGTTTAATGGATCTGGAATTCCTCATAGCAAACTGCTTTCTAACTGCTACCATGCTGATACTTTAAAAAAAAAAAAGCTAGGTACAGCATTAATTTAAAATAAACCTATTAAGTGTTAGATTAGGATAAGATACAGAAATGAAAAAAATAATAATACTCAAACCATATATTGAATATCCTGCTGTAGAATTAGTAGCTTCTATATGTTTCCCTTGGAGGTCTTTCTTGTCCAGTTCCAAACACTCTTGCTTGGGATCCAATTCTGATCCAATTACCAGAATATCACAAAAATCCAGATTGTAATCCACTTTTTCGAACAGAACTGGCTTGTGGGCTGTCAATAATAATAATAAAATGTCAAATAACAAATTAAAAATGTTCCTTTTCAAAGTATAATTTATTTACAGGGCACTATACTCAGTTGACCTTAAATAGTGTATAATTTTCAGTCCATGACTGAAAAGAACAAAAATAATATATGCAAAACTGCCTTTCAAAAGCACAGAATTGAATTGTTAATTTAGAAAGAGACTTGATTCTTGGTGACAGCATCCAGGTGCTTTACTTGGCAATATTACAGAAGTCTTGTACCTTTTTTTTTTTTTTTGANAATATTACAGAAGTCTTGTACCTTTTTTTTTTTTTTTGAAAAAGTCTTGTAGCCTTTTTCAAAGTGTTCTGTTTGGGTTGCCAATTCCCTCAAAATCTCAGATGTCCTTTCCAAGTACTAACTGGAGCTCACCCTGCCTGCTTAACTTTGCAGATGAACCAAGATTAATTAGTACTGTCATATCACCTTCTGAGGCAAAACAGAATGACATAATGATGATTATGCTAATTTTTAGTGAATGTGTATTAATATTAACTCAGTAGTCATAAATCTTTCTGAGATGTGTCTTTAGATAGATAAACAGAGATTCGCATCCACATCCCCACTGAAAGGGAAATAATTACAACATCAATCACTATTACCAGCAAAAGATATGGTAGTTATACAATATTTTTTTAAAAAAATCCTACATTTGTTTTAGCAATTAAAATGAGCTAAATATTTAAATGAACTAAATATCTAAATAATTAACTAAATAAACTAAATAAATTGAGAAAAATAACTGATCAAAATATCCACAAAATATCCATTTAGTACTGTTTCCATCCTTAAGCTTATCATTAAATATAGATAATGAATAAGTGTTTTGGTTCATCTTGTCATTTTTAGAAAATGAAGATTTTTCAAAAATGGATGACTCTATCTTTATCTTTAACCCATTCCTTAATGTCAAGAGGATATATTTTTGTCCATATACAGTCCATGTCAGCTTCTCCTCTTTACCAAACTCCAGTTAGCAACAAAAACCTTCATAAATTAATATAATTTAGAAATGTAATTTAGTACCACATTTATCTTTCTCAATATTACTATTTTAGGACATCAAAAAAACACAAAGAGGTCTTTTAACTTGTATGAATACAAACAAATCATTAAGAATGGTTTGTATTTTCTGGACAAATTTGCATCTAATAAAAAAAACTTTTATTTGAAAGGAAGGAAAGAAGGAAGGAAGAGATGATGAAGATGGAGGAGGAGTTGCTGTGGCAACATAAGTATTTCTAGAATTATTAAATTCACAGTTTTATTCACAGATTATCTAAAAACTTTTTCCACAATACTTTGTATACGCTAGTCTTATTTAATAGTTTACAATGAACTGAATACTGTTCCTGCATGTCCACTGTAAATATGATCTGCCAGTTTCTGCTAATCTACATATGGAATATGAGTTTTGAATTTTGAAGAATATTATCACTACAAATGATGAAACTATACTGAAGTGCTTTTCAGCTCCCTCCATTTGGAATAAAAAATGTTTACAAAATATGCAGAGCGTCTTTATATAAACCAAGTACTGTACATGAACCATCACTGTATTTCAGCTGTAATCGTTTTCATATTCCCTGAGAAATAACCTTTGATCAGCTTGGTATTGATCCCTACAACAGTATTATTTACATATTTGCAGGTGTTAGGTGTTAGGAAGTAAAGCTTAAACATGGCTTTCCATATTAATGAAAATTGATCATGCTGAAAACTCGTTCTCAGGGAAAATACTATATTGATAAACATGCCATCATTCAGTAATGACTGTTATGAAAGAAATGTGTGTGTATGTGTATGTAAAATGTTTTAAAATTTCTTATTATAGTTAATAACATAACACAGAGAAGCTCAACACCATTATTAAGTGATGTGTTTATTTGTAATACAGAGCAGAAGGCTGTGCCTAAGTGGGTATAATGAATTATTCCTGAGCAGTACAAGGAACACTGTTTAGGCAACTAAGAATAAAAAGTTTAGAAAAACAAAACTGTGTCATTAAAGATTCAGCTTCCTCAAAATTTTAAAATAATAATGCTGAAAAAAATCCAATCCAAAAATTCCCAAAGATTTTCCAACACTAATTCACCAACTGGTCATAAATTCGTATGACGTATTCATGGAAAAATGACTTTTTGTACATCATTCTAAATCAAAATACAATTTTGTTGAGCATGGCTGAGATGTGTGAATCCAACTAAAATGTCTTTTGAATGTCATCAATTAAATGAATTATCTTTTCCAATAAAGGCCAAGGATATCCATTTCTATCACTTTAGACAGATGACCCCCCTACCCCCCCTCTCCCTCCCTTCCTTTCTCCTCCCCTCTCTTAACATGGAATGGAACAAGGTTAAATTATTCACTATATTTATGTGCCCATTCTTTTGTTGCAAACAAAGAAAATCTTTAGGTTTTATCACTTTGCCACCAATAATAATTAGGTCATAGTGTTTACAATAAATGAAATTATTGGGGCTGCAGGTTTGGCAACAACTATTGCTTCTAGATATAATACACTTGGAGAAATTGGTTCACATAAAATTTCTTTCACTAGTGTGATACACCAAAGAGCTTACTGACATTGTTTAGCTTCCTTTTCTGTTTTCTATCTGTCCTGAGTCACCTATTTAATTAAAACAAATTGATACAATTGGAAGAAATTCAGCTGTTCAGCAGACATAAGTAAGCAATAACAAGAGTTACCTAGTTAACTCTAAAATCTATATTTGGCATCTAACTGATAACTGCTTAATTTTACTTTGCTTTATCACATGTAAAATGAAGAACTCCTCTCTTGAAAGTGATTCTGAGACTGCTGCACTTAGTTCATTATGATGTTCCTTATCATGGTGCATATATAACAACTTTTCAAGGCATAAGTTATAATAAACTTCCCTTCAGACTTTTCCAATTTTTATAGTTTAATGTGGATTTTAATTAGTTGTGGTTTCAATATTTACTATTTTTACTATTACTATTTTACTGCCATTTCTGGTATTTATTTTAACCAATCACTATTTTTAAAATGAAAATCAGTAAATATTATAAATAAATGTAAATATTATAAGTAAATATAATTATTATAAATAAATTAAACAAGGTTGCTCTGCTCAGGTTGTTATTATCCAAGGGATAAAAGTACAGGAAACTTTTACCATGGCATTTTAATTATAGTAGTTATAAATGTTGCACAAGACAGCACTGTCAATGCTAACTCTCCAGAGCTCACAAAGGACAGAGCAAAAAGGAATAGTTGTTTTTTTTAAAAGTTGTTTTTTCCCCTTAAATCAGTGCTTATCTGATGTACACTTTGTTGGCTGGAGTGTACCAAGCAGGAGAAGGCTGAAATAAAATAAGCTCCTGCTTCTCCAATGTATTATGCACTTTACTGAAGGACAATATTTAAGAGGCATAGAACATGTTACCTTGCCTTAAAATAACCTTCTTCCAAGATTACAAACATTTTAGCAGAGACTGTTTCTATTCATTTATATTTGGTATTAAGTTCTACTTAAGTCATGAAAATCATAAACCTAAAAAACATACAAACCCAACAAACCTCTAGTCACAGTTTCCTTCAGGTCAGAGGGATGTTCCATTTTAGAAGCCGTGCTGACAATTCTGACATCTGGTAAAAGAATCACCCCTCTTTCATGTTCAAATTGTGTGGCAGGTCTTGCAAAGTGATCCATTCCAGTTATTGTAATCTTGGGCTCCTTGGCTTGTAACACCATTACATAGGTATCTATGTCTGGAATACTAATGCACGTATCTTCACCAAAACATCTGAAAAATAAACCATTTAACTTCATGGAAGATTAAGCTTCACTCTTTTCTTAAGAAACACACAGTTGAAACAGAATATTTAACCAAAGATATTAGGATTTCTGCACACTTAAGTTTTTAATGCCTACTCACTGACCAGCTTCAGGATTACTCAGTTCCATATGAGAATTAAAATACAGTTACTCAAATTATTCATGAACAGCCCAGCATGGGATTGACAGGTATGATCTTTACAAAGGTCACTGCACCCATACAACTTAAACTCATGAATAACATAAATGGTGTATGTATTTTTAATTACAAACTCAAACTGATACTTAACAGGTTTGATAAAGCTATCTTGTTAAATGTGCATTGAGAATCTAATTGCCCATTTTATACTGAATGCATCAGGAGGCCATTTTCGACACATACCAGAACTCCATGGGCATGCAGGAATAGTAGAAATCACAATCATTGTAAAAATTAAGCTGCAGGCCAATATATTAAAAGATGAGTTGTTGCTGATAACACTCTTTCATTTATCCCAAAACTAAAAAGTCCTCAACAAGAATTTACTGATGCATTGCTTCTGTTATCAAGCTTAGTGAATTTAACTTACTGGACTTTGGATGACACTTTAAGGCGGCGAATACCTGAAGTTGGAAACTGTCTTGAGTTGATATAGGAGACTTTTTGGAGAGCTTGATTAATATTTTCAATGTCATCTCCTTCTATAACAAGGACTGACTGGGAAGGATTGAAGTGATACTGCAGAGGTAGTGAAAGGATATAATTAGTTTTTTAGGAAAATGATATAGAGCAACTCATTGTAACAACTAAAATAAGCCTGTTTCTTAGATAAGGTTATACCTTTAACAAAATAAAGAAAATCTACCATTTTATTAACTAAAGCCCATGTCACACCGAACCAACGGATGCAAAGAGGATGTAAAACGGACAAAAAACCTTGCCATCCTGTGATCTAGAAGCTGGCATGGTGCAAGTTTCTTCACTCATTTTCACCTTTTCGGCCATTTTCAGAGACGGTTAGACAGCAGGTGGCAAAAAAACGAAACAGCTATCAGGGGCAAGTCTCATGCAATTTTTTGAGTTGGCCTGACAGTGACATGCCTTGATGAAATTGCAGTTGGCTTAGACTTCAATAGAGCAATAAAAAGAAAGACTGTATCCAGCTTTCAAGAACATTTGTGTAACAATTGTTTAAAGAATACACAAGTGCATCGAAATGGTAGATTGCCCCTGGTTAAATCCGATTGTAGAATATTTTGTTTGTTTGTTTTGGCTTTTAATTCAAGTTAACTGAATTAAACAAGTGTTAAGCCCATGTCACACCGCCAACGGATGCCAAAAAGGACACAGCGATGAGCAAAATGTTCCATCGTTGTTATCCACTCTCAAAGGGCAAAATTTGCATAACCAGAGCAGATAACGGATGCGGGAGGACGCAGGGGATGCAGAGCGGATTCGAACGGAAGCCCACGATGGAAAGCGATGGTGCATCCGAGGGCTTCTGGGGGCCTCAGCAAAAGCGGACACGAAGGATATAGCGGATGCACAGCGGATGCACAAACGGAAGCCTAATGGATGCCGAGCGTTAATTGCGCATGCGGGGAGGATGCATTGCGTCAGCCCCGCGGATATAATGGAAGCAGCTCGGAAGCAGGTCGCCATTCAGAGGAAAGAACTTGCTGCCGGACGGATTGGTTGCCTTGCCTGCCCTGCCTGCATGTCTGCCTGCCAGCCTTGCTGCCAGCCTGCCTGCAAGCCTTGCTGCCAGCCTGCCTGCAAGCCTTGCTGCCAGCCAGTCTGCCTGCCAGCCTTGCTGCCCTGCCTTCCTGCCAGCCTTGGTTCATGTCTGCCTGCAAGCCTTGGTGCCTGCAGCCTTCCTGCCAGCCCTTGGTGCCGTCCCTGCCCAGCGTTGGTGCCTGCCTTGGTGCAAGCCTTCCTGCCAGCCTTTCTGTCTGCCTGCCTGCCAGCCTTGGTGCCTACCTGCCTGCCAGCCTCCCTGCCAGCCTTTCTGCTAGCCTTGGTTCTGCCAGCCTCCCTGCCAGCCAGCAACCCACAACCATGCGGAAGCACAGCAAGCTCAGCCATCTGCTGCCAGCCCTGGCAAGAGGGACAGGGCTACCATCCCGCCCCCTGCCCTCACTCTGGTTCTTCTGGGGCTTCTGCAGCACGGGCTCGCTCTTTCTGGGACTGGTACTTCTGCTGCTTCTGCTTCTGGAGGAGCTGATGACAAGCAACTCCAGCATAGGCCACCTCCACAGACCTGGACCCTTCACCCCTGACACTGAGCGACCAAGAGGAGTGCCAGAGACTCACTGTTGTTTTATAGCTTCTTTGTTAATAAAGTCTATTTTTTGATTCATGACACTTGCTTCATTTCTTTTTTTAATAAAGTCTTGGTGGAAACTTTTAGAAATGGTTCAGCCTTTGCATGCTTGTGGATGGTTAAGATAGCAGTGGGATGGGCAGGGATACCTTTGGGATGGGTATTAGCTTGTGGGATAGATTAAACCTTCCAGTGCAAGCATAGTGGGAGTGGTATGGCCACCCTCCAGCTGCCACACCTTTGGCCCTTTATTATCAATAATAATGTAATAATCATCCACACATGTCAACACAAACACAACTCTTTATTAAACGCCCTTTCACTGTAGGCCACCCAGCATTACATGTTGCCCAATCTTCATCCGTGTGATGAGACAGGCTGAAGGAAGCATCCATTAAATCATCTACCATCCTGTCTTGCCACTCCACTGCTCCAGCTGGGAGTTGCACCAGCATCTCAGGAGGTTGCGCTGCTTCTTCCCTTCATGTGAGGCTCTGTTGGGGCCTTGCACATCTCAGTGTCTATCAGGTTTCGCCCTTGCCTCCATTCCCCAGGCTCCATGTCCCATTGCCCTTTGCTGATGGTCCACAAAGCCTGTCCTGTAACACTGGGTAGCAGGTGCGCATGAGATTGTTGCAGGATGCAGCAAGCTTCCATGATGCTCCTCACGGTCTCTGGCTATGCTGCTATGGTGGTGAGAAGTTACCTGGAACCTGTTGGCCAGGATGCCAAAGGCGTTGTCCACCACCCGCCTTGCCCTGGACAGCCTGTAGTTGAAGATCCTCTCTTTACGGTGAGGCCTCTGGAGGTGTAGCGCTTCATGAGGTAGGTTGTGAGGGAGAAGGCGTCATCCCCACGATGAAGTAGGGCACATCTTGCGTGCGTTGGCAGCGGGTCTGGATCTGGGAAGCCCATGATGAGGTTGCATTTCAGCCCCTCCTTGAGGACACTGCGTTCTTGTATTACCTGGGCATCTGAAGATGAGCCGTTGGCCTGAAGCATCGATGTAACATGAAACTTGTAGTTCAGCATCAACCATGGCGAAGAGGATGATGCTGAAGAAGCCCTTGGAGTTGAAATAAGTGGAGCCTGAGTTGGTTGGAGATTTGCAGGCCATGTGCTTGCCATCTATGCTCCAACAGTGTGGGGGAAGTTCCACTTCTGATACCACTGCTCTGCAACTTTCTTCCAGCCTTCTTCAGTGGAGGGGTACTGGAGGAGCTCCTCTTGTATTCTTCGATGATGGCCTGCACCACTTCTCTGACCACAATGCTGATGGTGTTGGATGGCACCCTCCAGTCGTACTTCATGCTCCTGTAGGTGGTCCCAGAGGCCAGGTGGCGCAGAGTGAGTGCCACCTTGAGCCCGGTTCCAGGCTGGGGCGGAATCTGGTTCTCTGCTTGTCAACCTGGGTGTCAGGCGCTTCAACAACTTCGTCAAACATGGCTGGAGGCATCCTCATGAAGTTCTGGAACGCCCGAGTGTCTTTCCTGAGCTCCACCATCAGCTTGTTTGTACAGTCCGTCCTCTGCTCGTTCTGGCGAACCATCTTTCGGACCCAGACTCTTTTGGCTGTCTCTTTTTTTTCTCGCAGTAGAGTTTCACAGAGCCTGCAGATTGGCTTCGCACTGTTGCAGAACGATGGTGGCTGCCGAAAGACTTTGTTACAATCCACGGTGGACATGACTGGATGCTGTGGAAGAGGAAGAGTCAGATGAAGGCTTGCAGAGGTCTGCACAGCTGGGCTGCTGGCTGAAAGTGAGATGCAGATGAAGTTGCTCCCCTTTTTATAGGAAATATAGGTTTTCCGCAAGGCATCCTCTAGGAATTCCTCTAGGCATCCTCTAGACATCCTTATATACGAGATAGGTCCCCTCTGCGAACGTTTTTTCCATTTTAAACGCTTTGTTTCCATTCTGCATCCGTTCTGCATCCGTTCTGCGTCTGTTCCGCTTCTCCCTGCGTCCAGCGGATGCGAGTTGCGCAGATGCCTAGCGGATATAGCGGATGCGTCACTGGATGCGTAGCGGATGCGTAGCGGATGCAGAACGGAAGAACTGGATACATTTTCCGCGCAAAAGTTTGGGCAGCCCAAAACTTTCTGAGCAGATGAAACATCAATAGACGGATGCTGGACGGATAGAGAGGAAGCCAAACGGAGGCAGTGAGTACATCGCGTTTTT